>JAKOGI010000693.1:162500-382500 GCA_029747015.1 Carnegiea gigantea
CTTGTCATCATCAGATAATTCGATGATTTCCCCCCAAGGCGCAGCCTACTGTTGCAGGTGATCACCTACACATTCCCCCCTTTCAGTTGCACAAGCCCTGCAATTACAACACAAACAACATACAATCTACTCATTCTGATAAACAACATTCAATAAAGTACTTCATCAAATAAGTCTTCATTTATGCCTCACCTTTTCATGCTTGTTTCTTTGTTGTTTCCCTTCGGACCACTATTTCCCTCACTAGCCGCGCCTACACTATGATAACAACTGAGCGTACGTCCTTCACATACTGCACCGACCTTATATCCTCACCTCGTCGGCTCATCATTCCCACCCACATACAAATAGCCATGCTCTTCATTTCCCTTGAAAAACATCCTCATATCTGTATCACCCTCAACTGCCATTAACATTTGTCGATTATACTTCAAATTATACTATAGTTTCTGCCAGACAAATCACTGCATGTTATCATTATCACCATTCTCCGCACCTCCTCCGCCTCCATTCCCTCATTCATCACAATACGTTTCCTTAACCCTCGCACATATGTTACTTTCCCATCTCCACATTCCTCCAACTCCCCCCCATAACACATAAACAACAAGCTCCCACCCCACACCACCGTCTGCATCCATTTCTACTATACGTCACGTCAAATAAGATCTTACACTAAGTCTTTCTAACAACTTTTCAATTACCCTGCATGTCATATAATAATATATTTTTGTTATCACAAACATTACTCTATCATTTACGCAACAAAAACACATAACATACTCCACACCACTACTGCTACAGGTGTACCTATTCCATACTCTTTGTCTATCACGGTAAACACTTCATTGTTTCCAGGTTAACCATTGCCCTGTTGTTGGTGAAATGGTGAATGTTACTGAATACAATACAGCTTTCCATGGAAAACCTTCCCCCTTTTTCAACCTATTACATCGCCCCCCTGATGCATATATTTTGGTTTGCACATCAACTATAAATTACCTACCCGAGTAAACGTCTACCACCACCGTGGCATACCGTTTACCCCAAACATTTACCCACCACAAAGTCAAAAACAATCAAAACAACGTCATCCCACATACAAAATCGTTTAAAATTACAAACAATTTTCGTATACCTGTTGTCTACCACGTTGCTTGTAGCCTTCTACCCATGTCAGGCGCTCTACCCCTTACTTCTCCAACTTTACGCCTTACCTTCATCTTAACCTGGACACCACCACCTAACACTCCAAGCTCAACTCTACCATTCTCCTGTACTTTTTCCAACACACTTCCAACTACTCATCTTCTCCCCCAATCACCTCTTCCTTCTTCAGACGAGGTCAACTTTCAAGACACTTTTAATAACCATTGCCCAATAACGGAGATGTGAAGGAGTAGATTCGGCTATGGAGAGCCCTTGAGAGAGATTGAGCGTGGTCTGAAGTTCCCCCAAACCCTCACTTCTAGTTGAAAGACTTTTTAGAGAGAAAAAAAACATAGCAGGCAACAAGTGGAAAGAGAGTGAGGTAAATTACTCATTAAGGACTTTTTTGTCTTTTCACTTCAATTCTCATTTTCAACCCTGAAATTTCCCCCTAAAACTAACACCTATTTGTTGTAAAAAAAATTACAATAGTTATGGACCTGTTGAAGTTTAACCTAGCTGTAAATTTTCCCGGGCTAGTTTTACTAGACTTGAGACGTTAGATGGGTTTCTCACAACTACTCGGAGTAACATTAGAGCACTGGCAGCGGGCGCAAAATCCGAGAATGCGGGGCCCCCATGGCCACTTGTCAGCAAATGAGAGGTGACGGAGAGGTATCCCACGCGGGGAGAAATGCCTGTCCATGGCACCCCGCGGGCACCTTTTTCATTTTTTTTTTTGTTTTTTCTTTTTTTTGAGGAAGTATGTTGTTTTTAAATAATTTAAAAAATAAGTTGTGTGTTATGAGGTAGGTCCATGATAAATATTTTTATTAAATAATTAAAATTAAATTTTATAAGTTAAAGAAGTGATAAAATATAAATTTTAAAATTATAAAAATTTTATTAATGTGATATACCAGAGTTTCAAAAACTAAAACCCCACTAGGAATGCTCTTACTTCTCACTTCTCATCTGACTTGTCAGTCTCACCCCAACAGACTCTATGTCTTTCTCATCCTGCATACGTCCGCAAGAGTCCTAATTCCTTCTCCCTTCTCTCCGTCTTCTCTCCTAGGGTTAGGGTTTACGCTTTCAATTTCGCCTCCGCACGCATTAATGGCGACAGCAGCGCCCGCCACAACCGGCATTGGAGCTGGAAGTGCGACAGCCTCGAAGAGAAAGCCCGTGTTCGTCAAGGTTGATCAGCTCAAGCCTGGTACTTCCGGCCACACGTTGATTGTCAAGGTAGTCAGCTCCACGACTGTCTTGCAGAAGGGCAGATCTGCTTCTCTTAATCCCCGCCCTACTCGCATCGCTGAATGTCTCGTCGGCGATGAGACCGGTGCCATCGTCTTCACTGCTCGTAATGAACAAAGTATCTCTCTCTCTCTCTCTCTCTCTCTCTCTATCGAAATCAATATTGTTTCTAATTTTTCGGGTATATTTTGGTGGTTGAATTGGTTGGAAATGGAGCTGATTGATGTTTTTATAGGCCTGAATTCGTGATTGAGAAGTGTGCCATTTCATGCCCCTCTCTTTTATGCGGGTTTTTATTTCTCTGATTGTCTTCTTTTATCACTTCTGACAGGACTCTGCTTATAATGTGTCAAACTTTGTGATTCATGTGATTTCAATTGGGTTTACAAATTTTGTGCTTTTGTTGATGTGTTACTTCTGATTAATTTTGATGGTATGAGCTCATTCTGAGAAATTTCCAGCAAGTTTGTTGGACATCTTTTGGGGTTTTTCTTCTCTGTCTCTTGACGGGGCGTCTTTTGTCCATATGCTCATCTTTGCATGATGAATCCCAACATCCATATTTCATTTATGTAACTGATATACTAGTTTTTTGGAATTACATGATCCTTTTTCAAATTAGGTTGTTATCTAATTCCCATTGAATGTCACGTTCATGGACTACAGAGCATGATTGACTGTTGTTTGTCGAGCTTCTCTCTTTGGAAGACCCCCCCCAGAAGAGCGTATGAGTGTGAAAGATGAAGAAAGGTTGACTATGGAAGTGAAGGGAATGGTTGCCGTAAGCTTGGTTGTTGGCATTTGTTACTGTGGCTATCTATTGTGATTTTCACATCAGGAAATTTGCATTCTGGGCTTTATGCACGAGTGGGGCGTCATGTTTTTGTTTTCACCTAATGTGTGGGTTCGTTACCAAACTGGATGCGAACACTTTAGGAGAAACCTCTATCCAAATGGTTAAGGGCACCTAAACAAGGGATAATGTCCTGGTCAAGCGAGAGGAGTACTGAGTGAGTAAATTTTGATTGAATGATGTAGAATGAAATGGGGTTTGCTGAAGTGTGATGTTGCTACTTATCAATTGTGTTCTTTAACCTAGAAAAGTGCTGAGTTTTTACGCAGTCGTGCAAGATTCCCTTTCGTTGGTATTTTCTAGGAGAGGCAACATCTCTCCATTCCATATTTTGGTTATTTGATGGTATTACATCAATTTTTGTTGTAGTAGCATGTCCCACAATTTCTCATCCTGTGCTAAGCTGAAATGCCATTTCTTTTCTCTATCCCCTTCGGAATTGTAAATTTATAATGGGATTGGAGTGAATTGAACTATCAAATGTGACTAATACTACATTTGGTAGCGGCTATGGTACTTGCTGTTAACGAACATAAGGAATTTGAAGTCTTGTCTGTTTTCCTCCTTTTCTTTGGCCAATGAACCCTTTTTGTTTCAACAAGTATATTTTTGTTCATTTAGCTTCTCTTATTGTATGTTTGAGTTGATCATGTACCATCATATCTTTGCAGTTGATCTCATGAAGCCAGGTGCCACAGTGATCCTGCGAAATGCGAAGATTGACATGTTTAAGGGTTCAATGAGGCTAGCAGTTGACAAATGGGGTCGTGTTGAGGTTACTGAACCCGCTAGCTTTGAAGTTAAGGAAGACAATAATCTCTCCCTTGTGGAATATGAATTGGTGAATGTTGTTGAAGAATGAAAGGGAGCTTTTCACATGACGCGTTCACGAAGCTTTCTCTCTGGCTGTTCGTGAGGTGAAATTGTGATTGCTCTACAAGTTTCATGAGTTTCAAATACAAATCAAGCTCTGAAAACACATTGCTTTGTGTATTCAGTATATTAGCTCCAAAGAATGTGTTTGTGCTCTTTGGTGTCGGATTATCTTTTGAATGTAGGTCTCTCTCAAGAAATGAAGGGGCAATTAAAGCTGTGCTGCCAAGTTTGATAACTTACGTCTGCTTGAATTATGCTGAGCATTGATTTTTTTTGTTTTTTTTTTTTTGCTTTTTGGAGGAAAAAACATCAGTTGAGTTCTGATAATTTGGTATTATGGGGTAGTCAATGAGCATTTGAGCGGGTATTTTGCTTTTGGTGGGGCGATGATATATATATTGTACCAAGATATCTCTTAAGTGTCCTGTAGTAAGATACCTCTTGCCTTGACGGAGGTATTATGTTAAATGATTTAAAATTATCATTTTTCAATCAATTATGAACGGTAGAACTCTAATATTTGTCGGATATGCAGATGGATACAAATGATACTATAATAAAATCAATCTCATCCTTAATGGCATATTGTAATTGTAATTTTTTAATTGTGAAAAATAGAGATAAAAAGAGAGTTTTTTTACAAGTGGTAATATACTCCAATTATTTAATCATACTAGTTTTTTATCCGTGCGTTGCATGATGATCATCACTTCTAGCTTGATAAGTATTAGTATCTTGTAGATGTTGGTGCTATAGACTTGATTGTAACACCTTTTTTTTACTTTATTTCATATGAATTCACCTTAATTATGTGTATTTGAATTTTTAATGTGCAATCTATTTTTTTAATTCTGTTAGTCAAGAAGTTTTTTTTTTTTTTTTAAAGATATTATGTGGCTTGACACTGGGTGATTTTTTTTTTTTAAAGTTTAAAACGATCATGATTTGTGAAATAACAATATTTATGGTGGGAGCAAATAAGTAAAGGAAAACTATAGTATTTTAATAATTTAATGTTGTCTTTTTTAAACTTGGACTATATTTTTAAAAATACATCATATGGTAATGTCAAATGTAATGTATGAAAAATACTTCTAATTTGAAATGTTCAGTAAAACATCAGATTTGTCATCTTTACTATTTATTAGTTGCCAATTTCCATTCTTAAATTAAGTAACCTGCAAAAGTAATATATATTATACTAAGTTAGTTTTTGATTTTTTATTTGTTCCTTACTGTTTGTCAACAACCATGTGTTGTTAACTGCATGCAATGATTTTTTACATGCTTATATATTTAGTAAAAAATATAAGATAATATTTTAGATTGATTTGTATTTACCTACAGAGAGGTATTTCAACTGTAGACATATGATAATTTTCATTTGTCTGAAGTTGTCTGCACAATATCGAAGGAATTTATTAATTGTTGTTATTTTAATCTCTGATTCTATTTAATTCTAAGAATCATAATATGTCAAGGTCCATGCATAATTAGAACTAATATTTTGTAGGAGTTTACTAACACTAAAAGATGTATAGTGCCAACTTGTAATTTTTTTTGGGTAATTTATAGTAGTGAAATTATTTTGAGTGCATACATAACATTGGTAAGTTGTTAAACACTTTTTTATAGACGATGTATCTTGTGTATCATTCATAGTGTTTATTGTCATATTTAAAGTCACCAGTGATGCTGCAACATACAGTTGTCTTTAGTTAAATACTGATTTTGAAAGATAAATTCCTACATATTTCAGTAATTATCCTTGACTTTTATTTATAGTCATTGCATAGTAAACATGAATAGAAAATTGTCATCTCTTTAATACGAATGACCACTTTGTCAGATGAGTGCAAAATAATTCTAAGGATTATAGCTTTTTATTCCAACATTGATCGAGGAAAGAATAAGATTCTTCCATTTTAGCCAACCGATGCTTGTTAGGACTCATTTTTATATCCTTCCACGACTAAGAGTTATATGGCGACACAAATTTTCTTTTTGATCAAATGACAACACAAACGTAGATGAGATATTACAAAATTAATTTTCAATTCATAGAAATTACAAATTAAGATAAATTCTAGGCTAAAATGAATAGCTGTGTGGGGATAATAAGGTAATTAATTTCAAAAATAATATATAATATAATAATTAAAGGTCAGCATTAAAATGGAATAATAATGTAATTTAGCAAATGTTATATAACATTAAATATGGACATTCAAATGGAATAATTAGGTGATTTACCAATAAAAATAAATTAGCAAAAGTTAGTTAGCACATGACTGACGATCAAATTTGTAGGGTCATGCATGCCAATTAAAACTAATAATCATCAAAGGAGGTGCATTTTTTACCTAGAGATTTCTATTGATTTAATTGTATTCATTATGCATACACTTACTTCATACGTCCATTATAGATCATTTCAATAGTTTAACTGCACCTTTAATATTATTTAATAGTGATGATGATCCTTCCTACTATTTGACCCATGCTTTGAATGAAAATAAAATTTGATTAATCATTCTTATGAACGACACAGCATGGGAAAATTGTTGGCAGTAATACCAAAAGAACGGATAAGTTTTTGACCTTAATCTTATCTCTTTGATGTATAATTATTTTTAAAAAAATCAACGAAAGAAAAATTAAAAAAATAAAAAAAGAAGAAAGGGAGATTAGTAGCAGGTGAAGAAATTTTAGTACAATTTCAATTTAGGAAAACTTTTAACATTTTTTTAGGGGGGTACTACAAATTTATGAAGTCAGTTATGATCTATTGTGGGAATGTAGGACAAACTGCTTTTATATATTAATTTACCTATCAAATTTAAATTTAAATTTGCTAAAAGAACTAATTATGCTATGTGATTTATGAGATCAAAATATAATCTCAACTGAAATATAAATTAAATAAATCACTAAAATGTTTTTTTTAATATCATGAATGTAAGTTACAAATTTGAAAGGAAACTAAATATTTGATCAACTTAAAGTAGTTGTAAGCGAAACCCACAATCACATTAATGTTCTACTGTGTTTCATATTATTTAAATCCAATTATGTGATATGCTTAAGCAATCAAGATTTACAGTATACAAAATAAGCAGCCCAATCAGCATTCAAGTGTTGACTCATAATATATTCACTCAAAAATAAAAATATAAAAATAAATATATTTCAATTTAGATGTCCAACATATACTTACCTCAAAAATAATGTCCAACACACGTCAATCTTTTTCTTGGGTAACATATAATTCATTTCCTTGTTCTATATTTAAGTTTTTTAAGATAAAATTCAATTACTAATTAGTAAAAATATATGAGAAAAGTTAACATTAAATTAAATTAAAATTACATTAATAACCTGCATCTATCTTAATTACATGATAGAAGACTTTTATGTTGCTATTCTACATGATGTTTTTATCCAAAGTGATACCCTAGATAACATCATATGTCGTATCCCATTTGCCAATTATACATGCATTCTATCCAATTTTTAATATATATCAGTGCTATACCCTTGTTATGCAAGAACTTTAGTCAATTTTTGTTTAATATTATTAATATAAATAATTAATAAAAATATATTATGTTTATAGTAGATGAACAATTCTATAATAACGTAATTATTGTTTCTTTTCTATTTTCATTTCAAATAACTCTAAATTGCTTTTGTTTTCATAGGACAATGATTTACCATTTACCATTTTTTTCATTATTCTTCACAACTCTAATTAATTTGTAATGGATATTTTTCAGGAGTTCAATGGACTATATTTTAACTTAACTTAGTTTCATAAAAATTATATTACAATCTTACAAATTACTCCGTATAAGATATATATAAAGTCACTTTTCAACTCTGAAAGAATATTCATGTAGCCAACTACTTTAACAAAACCTTGACACACGTCTTATATATCATTCATAAATTATCCTATGTGATTAAATTGTTGTATGACAATAACCTCATACTCCTTTACAATGACCTCAAGATCTAACCACTAAAAAAAAATAAGCAGTAACAATTAAAATTGAGGTAAATTTTGATTCTCGTATCTAATTCTATTCTTTTATTATTGAAACATAAAATAAATCAATTTGAAATACAAAAAAATCAATTATTGCATACCAAGTTAACCGCATGAGGACTTACTCAAAAAATAAAATAAGTTCGGAGTATAAACCAATGCAATAAATAATTAATTTAATACCATAAAATAAATTCTAATTAATAGTATTAATATTGATTAACGTGTCTCAACCAATATTCATTAATTACAATTTGTTAAGTCATTACCACCAATTGCAATTGTGTCATCATTTGTGCCAAGATGCCACATGTCATTCATACATTATTTGTATGTTTTAATATATATATATATATATATATATATATATATATATATATATATATATATATATATATAATTTGCAAGACATTGATCGTTTGCTTCTGCTTCATTTTACACAAATGCTATAACCGAGTCCGCAAGAGTTACATCATCTTTTCGTCTTTCTAACCAAGAGTCGCAGCAGATATTAGTCCTTTCATTGGATCAGAATTTGTAGTATCCATTGTCTTTTTTTTAAAAAAAAAATAGCTATGGGTCCTCTCCAACAGTTTTTTCCCCTCTCCTTTTTGATTTTCGTGAATTGATGCCTACAATTTAGGGAGAATCACTACACGGACCGTCGTAAAAATACACCTGTGAAAGCAGTACCCAAGAGAGATTAGTGTAGGAGTGTAAAAATACACCTGTGAAAACCAGTACCCAAGAGAGATTAGTGTAAGAGAGCATTTGATCGCAGAAAATTGGACAAGGCTGCCTATGATCTCCGTATGTAGGGGTGAGCAAAAGAATTTGAAACTAACAAATCGAACCAGAAAACCAGTTAACCGGTTTGATTCTTTAAAAAATTCAGATCAGTTATACGAACCAAAAATATTTTGATGGTTTCGCTTTGACCATTTGAGATTCGGCTAGCTGACGATTAACAGAAACCAAAACTTCAATTTTAAAAAAATTAATACATTTTATATTAGTCAAGTGTAGGTTTCATTGTTATTAAAAGATAATACTAAACATACAATAATGTGTAACTTAATGTTTGATGTCTGAAATAGTTAAAATAATTAAAAAAAAGGAGTGAAAAGTGAAAATTAACAATTTAAATTAACGGTTAACTGGTAACCGAACCGAAAATTCGGTTAACCAAATCGAAAATCCGATTAACTGAGTTTTTTTGGTTCGGTTATGGTTCACGTTTTTGCCGAACCGAAAAACTCAGTTAATCGAAAGTTTCAGTTTGGTTTTCTGTTCACAATTTTTGCAAACCGACTGCCCGGTTAACCGATTGTCAGTTAACCATATTTTCGGTTAACTAGTTTTGATCACCCATATCCGCATGGGAGAGTAGAGCTAGAAAACAAACTAGTTTAAGTTGTTTCATTTAATAAATGGATCAAATTCTTGTTAACTTTGAAAATGAATTGAGTTTAATCAAAATTGAAAATGACATATGTTTTAACATTAAACAATCAAATCGTGTTGACTACAGGTCGAAAAATCATATGCGGAGCTTGCATTTCTCTCAATAGTTTCTCGTCGGGTTCAGATTGTACTACCATTTAAGCCTCACCTAAAGATCATAAGACTAAGTAGATATGGAAAATTTCCCTTTATATGACTAGCTGTTATATAATCTATTTCTAGAGAAGCTTGAGTGAGTGGGAGAGAAGTTTAGACTCACAATTGGTGGATGTGTCGCTTAGTTGGCAGTGCTAATGTGCCCTTTATGATGTATGGTGAATTCCATTGGACCAAATAAAGGTGTGAAATTCATGTAGATGAGCACAGTGGATGTTAAAGACCAATCTTTTCAAAGAATGCACTGAGAGAGAGAGAGAGAGAGAGAGAGAGAGAGAGAGAGAGTCCGTAAATAGAAGAAAACCTCTAATGAAGATGAATTAATACTTGAAATAGGTAATCAAGAGATAAATCAACCACCTTCTAACCCTCTAAAACCTTAGTAGTAAGGATTAAATTAAAGGGATGAACTCCAGTCACCACCCTCCTTAGAGAGATAAATAATTTGAGATTTTGAGAAAAACACCAAGATTCAATAAAGAATTTGAGATTTTGAGAAAAACACCAAGATTCAAGCTCTCATTTTATTCATCAAGTCTGAATTTTCATGGAGGTAATTGGATATATAAATACTGAATTAGAGGGAGAATTAATTGTACATTAGTAGGACAAGTGCACCAATAGGAGGCTTACAAAATATCATAGAAAAATAAATCAAAATGCTTAAGATAATTACAATCAAGGTGAGCTCTATTTTTCAGGATTTTTCTTCCACTTCTAGAGAGCTTTGAGAAGGTTCTAATCCACCAATGGAGCTGTTTCAACTTGAAAGTTCTTTCTTTGTGTGTGAAGAATCATTCCATGCTGATTAATCATTAAAATTACAATTGTAACCTCCTTAATTAAGCCCATAATTAAAACCGTGCATTTTTCAATCCTAGAGGACCCTTGCTGGGTTTTTAGTCCATAACTTTCTCAATACTTAGAGTTTAAGTATGATTCAAGACTTGCTAGAAAAGGACATCCGGAGGTTTCCATCCATTTATAACCTAGAGAAATTGGAGCCATTTGCCTGGTTAAAACTAAGCTAGAAATGAGGTAAAGGATTCTGCCTCTAAAACTAAAAATGAGCTAATAAGGTGGTTTTAGGAAGATTGAGAGGTTAAACTCCTTATTAAGGGCTACTAATTGGCCAACCACATTTTCTAAGCTTGCTTAGACCGTCTCAAGGGTTCCAAGTTAATATTAACATAGGGGGACGAAGTCCTTGACCTAAGGTCAACATTGGACCAACTTGGTTCAAGACCTTTACTATTGAGAGTAGGCCCAATCTCAGAACTTGCTCCACATCAACCCCTCCCCTTTGAAGAGGATTTGCTATCAAACCCTTGGGATCAAAATTCTTTGACATCACCCTTGCTTGCCCTTTACCATTCTTGGGTTTGAAAACACCCAAGGTACTAAGAACTTCTCTCTTCTTGAGTGCGTAGGAGTTGTTGAAGATCATTGGGAGAACATCAAAGCATTGAGTAGCTCTCCTAGACCTCATGAGCTCATTGAGGATCTTAACACACTCATCACAAGATAACTCAAAATCATCATGCTCAAGAGAGTGTCACTTGAGGCTTGATCATCCTCATATGGGCCTTCCCCCATCACTATTTTGATGGGCAATGGAGCGTTGGGGATGGGTACTTTTGTGATTTCATCCTCAAGCTCTTGGCGAGCTACAAGGGGTAAAGGTTTCACTCCTTCACTTATGTTTGAGGCTTTCTCTTAATAGTAGCACACTCTTCTTGTGTTTCACTCTTGTGGAATCTTTTCCTGCTTCCTTTCTCTGGTTTAGCTTTGTGAGGTTCGGGTGGAGGTGAAGGGGCCACTGTGAAGCTTTTTCCATTGCGCTTGAGTGCATGAGTATGCCAATACCCATCATAAAGCACATGGTTACCATATAACCATAGTCTACTAAGTAACAAATGACATACATCCATAGGAAGGACATCACATAGTACCCCACCACAATAGGGACCAATTGAGAATAAAGTAAGATTTTGCCTCGAAGTGGTTACCTTATTGCTTGGTCCTAACCATGAAGAGAGTATGGAGTAGGATGCTCTTTAGTGGGAATTTGTACCTTATCGATAAGTGCCTTAGAGACTACGTTGGTGCAGCTTCCAAATCTATGATTAATCCATAATCCTTTTGATTAATAACAAGTCTCCAGCATCGAGGGTTGCCAAGGTGGAGTCATCATTTTCATAATCTCCTTCACTTGATTCTTCCTTACTGATTCGAATTTCTTCTACCTCCTTGATGGTAAGGCCTTTGGGACAATTGGCTTGAGAATGCCCAAAATCATGACACTTAAAATATTTCTTTCTTCCTAACTTTTGGGTGGCTCACTAGCAATTCCTTTACCCATGTCTAGAGCCTTGACTTGTGGGGGTGGGGTTTCAACATCAATGTGAGTGGAAGGGCTTTTAGTAAGAGAGGTATGACAGGACTTTCTTTGCTTAAGTTACTTCTCAATTTTGATAGCTAAGTGACATACATCATTAAAGGATAAGTAAGGTTATAATTCCACCTTGTTAGTAATGCTAAGGGACAACCCCTTAATGAACCTAGTAATCTTGAGCTCGAGTTTTTCATCTGTGCCAACCCTCATTTGGAGTTGTTCAAACTCCCTAATGTATTCTTCTAACTTCAGATTCTCTTGGTTAAGAGAGGTAATCTTAAGGTACAGTTCTTATTTGTAAGAAGGGGGTAGAAATCTCTTATCCATGTGCTTCTTGAGCTTGGACTAAGTCTTGATTTTGGCTTTGGCTTCTCTAGCCATACTCTTCTTCAAATGTTCATACCATAATGAAGCATACACTTTCAACTTAAGAATGACTAACTTAAAGGCCTCCTCATCATTGTAATCTTTGAGTTCAAATATCCTCTCAAGGGATTGAACCTAATCAAGACAGTTCTCCGGGTTAAACTTGCCATCAAATTCTGGAGCCTTAACTTTGAGATCCCAAAGGTCATCTCTTAGATGCCTTCTTCTTCTTAGTTTTCTTTCCTCATCATCAACGTCTTCATGGGAGGAAGTGTATTCGATGTTGATAGGGTGAGCATCATAGCCTTGTCGGTAAGGGTTTTGTGGTTGGATTCCATTATTTGTGCAACCTCTTGAGTGAGTTTCCTCATTCGCAATTGAAGCTGTACAAGGGCATTACCTATCTCATGGGCGTACTCAAGAGAAATGTTCAAGGAGTGAGAAAGATCTCCCTCATAGGTCACAGTTGATAGAAAGGCAAAAAGATGTAAAAGGATGGAAAATAGGGGAGGCACGGGTGTGCTAATGAAGCACGAGCAAGAAAACCGTGAAAAATGAGGGGGCATGATCGTGCTTAGTAGCACTAGGGGCCGTGCTAGATCTTTGGAACATGAATCAAGAGTGCAGTAAAGGGGCACGATCATTCTACGTAGCACGGGGTGGCCGTGCCAAATTTCTGGGTCAAATTTTCAAAGTGCAGGATTTTGGAATAGGCATGCTAAGTGGTGCGCTATTGTAGTGCCAAATTTCTGGTTTGGTGTTTTTGACGATTTTTGGCTTTCAATGTAAAGTTTAGGGATATGTTTAGGTTGGGGATTTTGTTTAGGCTATTTTGGGGTGCTTTGTGGACTAGATAAGACATTTAGAGAGAGAGAGAACTAATGACAAACATAGTACAGAAAGAAGGAAGCTTTATACAATTCCAACACAAGGATTGATGGAATGGATGCTTACCAAGAAATAGGATCTTTGTGCTCTTGTACTAAATGATGCATGGTGAATTCCATTTAACTAAATAAAGGTGTGAAATCCATGTAGATGAGCCCAAAGGATATTAAATATCAATCTTTCCAAAGAATGAACCGAGAGCAAGAGAGAGAGAGAGAGAGAGAGAGAGTCCATAAGTAGAAGAAAACCTCTAATGAAGATGAATTAATGCTTTAAATAGGTAAGCAAGAGATAAATCAACCACCTTCTAACCCTCTGAAGCCTTAGCACTAAGGATTAGATTAAAGAGATGAACTCAAATCACCACCCTCCTAGAGAGATAAAGAATTTGAAATTTTAAGAAAAACACCAAGATTCAAGGTCTCATCTTATTCATCAATTCTGAATTTTCATGGAGGTAATTGGGTATATAAATACCAAATTAGAGGGAGAATTAGTTGTACATTAATGAGACAAGTGGGCCAATAGGAGGGTTACAAAATATCCTAGAAAAATAAATCAAAATGCTTAAGATAATTACAATCAAGGTGAGCTGTATTTTTCAGGATTTTTCCTCCATCTTTTAGGGAGCTTTGAGAAGGTTCTAATCCACCAATGGAGCTTCTGCCACTTGGAAATTCTTCTTTGTGTGTGAAGAATCATTCCATGCTGATTAATCTCCAAAATTGTAGTTGTAAGCTCCTCAATTAAACCCATAATTAAAACCGTGCATTTTCCAATCCTGGACGACCCTTGCTGGGTTCTTAGTCCATAACTTTCTCAATACTTAGAGTTTAAGTGCAATTCAAGACTTACTAGAAAAAGACATCTAGGGATTTCCATCCTTGTTTAGGGTTACTAATTGTCCAACCACATTTCCTAACCTTACTTAGACATTCTCAAGGGTTCTAAGTCAATATTAACCTATGGGGACCTAGTCGTTGACCTAGGGTCAACATTTGACCAACTTGGTTCAAGACCTTTACTAGTGAAAGTAAGCACATGCTCAAATTTGCTCGACATCACTTTCCTCGATGACATGCACAAAGGTCAATCTTGGATGTTTTACCTATGGAAGGCCCCTCCAATGCTCAAGTCATTATGAAAAAGATGTAGTAAAAGTAGGAGAAAAAAAGGTAGAAATAATTTATTGTTTTTGGGCATATGTCTAATATCTTATGTCCTAAATGTTCCGAAATGACAAAAGTGGCGGGGGTGTTTATAGCCTTAAGGTTAGCTCCCAAGTGTAGAATAGTCATTTCTCAGTTTGAGACTAAAATGACTACTGTTTTCCTCTTGGTTCATTCATCCTTCCTCGAGGTCAATCCTTGACTTCTATTGACTTTATCTTTGTCATATATCAGCTTGCCATTGGTGAGGCCCTAATTACCCCAATCATTTAGCCCTTTTATCTTATCATTAGATGAGATGTGATTGGTAGGAGTGAAGTGAGAATCTATAATCTAACTCCTTATATCTTTTCCTTCCTAGAATTTGTGAGAATGAATTCCTTTTCTCCTAAACCTCTCCTGGACGACTATTAGTGACTATATACTCATTTTAATAGGTCTATTACGAAGAAGGATGCCCGTTAGGTGAGGAATCCAATGCTCATTCATGAAGTATTTTATGCTTTTGCCTTCTAGGAAGTTGTCCATGTTGGGATCAATGGTGAGGACATCATAATAGCCCTCGCCGAAGCAATTGAGAACCAGAAATGGGGTGAGTTTGAAGCATGATTGTATCATTATCCTGATTCATTAATCCAACTACACAAAGCCAAGGCTCCAAATCTAGCACGGGGAGTAGGCCTTCTTAATGCAAAGGGGGTTTTGCTCGTAGGAAAGGATAGTTGCAATAAGGCTATCTCAAGTGGGAGTTCACCTACCCGTGGTCGTGACCAACGCCTTCGTGGAAAGAAGTGAAGATGCATCCTTGTTGTCTTATACCTTGTCTATCTTGACTACTTCTAACTTCATGTCTAATAATTCAATTTATCCCTCTTTGTTATAGTAAAACAATGCAACTTAGCATGGTTTGTAGTTTTTCCTTATATCGTTCTTTAGGCGAGTACTTTTTGCTGCATTGACGTAACTCCATTTTGTAATATTGTCGTTCTTTGTATTGTATCCAAGAGTTTCATAGTAATGAACTTTTGCTTATTGTATTGAGTATTTTTGTGCCTTTTTTTTGTGATTTTAAAATTTATATATTTTTACCACTTTTTTTTTGCTGGATGGCTCCCTTTACCCATTCCTTATTATGGGAAATTCCTTTCATTTCACTTGTGATGCTTCCACGAGTGGGCTTGCCTAGCTGTAACCTACTTTCATTCATTTTTACCGTGTCGGATGCTTAGCCGTTTAGAGGAATCTCCTTCCGACTTGCATTTTGATGTAAATGGATGCCAGATGGTTCCCCTTCTTAATTCGGACTTTTGTTTTTGACCATGCTAGGAGCGAATCACCCCCAATTTGGTTGTCATCGAGCCGAATTGGGAAAGTAAGCCTCACAATTTGGTTTTATCAAGATGAAATTGGAATGTGATGCCTCCCAATTCAGATTCATCACGATGAATTAGGAGTACGACGCCTCCCAATTCAGATTCATAGCCAACTTGAAGAAGCCCGGTTCTCCGAGTAGGCATCATCATAGCCAACTTGGAGAAGGTCACTCTCCAACTCAGCGTTGTTATAGCCAACATAGAGAAGGTCGCTCCCCAAGTTATTATCATTGAAGCCGACTTGAGGAGAATACGTCTCCGACTCATCATTGTCTAGCGAATATGTTCGAGTGGATGACGGACTCTCTACTACCTGTTTGTTGGCGTAGTTTTCTGGGAGTAAGAGTGGAAAGCTGTCATCCTCTAAGACAGTATTGAAATTGAGTGACTTGCTATTTTAGCCCAAATCTAACATAAAAAAGCAATAAATATGACTAAATATGATTAAGCTAATCAATCACTAATCCTAATCTAAATATGATTAATTAAACTAATTTAAGAGAAAACACAATTAGCGCAATCAACACAAAACATCATTCTGGCCAACAACAAACTAATAATGCATCTAATTTTATTAGGAAAGCTTTAAATTTGCTAACTAAGAGGAGAACCTCAAAAACTCAAAAATCTAACAATTGACCTCTATTGTTAGAGCAAGGAGATGGAATTTGTGGCTAGTTTGCACTTATTCTCACTAATCTAACCTAACTAATTCTAATCTAACCTGTAATGAACCAAAAGTTCAAACTTTTAAAAATGGGTTTTGAAACTCTAACTTGAGAAGAGAAATAAAGCTATGAATTTACAACATTTCAAGAAGGGTTAGAGAGATCAAGAGTAAAAAAGAATAAAAAGATATGACTAAGAAACTAAATCATCAACTTCAAGCATAAATCAACCATAAAGTGAGCAGATCAAAGCATTAGATTAAGAACAAGAGTAAGGCAGCACATGAAATTGAAAGAAAGATGATAGTAAAGAAGAGAGACAGAAGAGAAAATACTAAATCATTAACTTAAATGCATAAACAACTTTAATGTGGCCATAAGTGGAGCTAACTTAACCCTAATCTTCTTCTAAGCTGTAACATTCGGGATTTTTATTCCCTTCGTGAAGCCGATTTTGCTATTAATATTGTTTTAAAATCGTATTTGGTTATTTCGATAAATTGAAACACTATTGATGTAGCATGCTTGAGTGTTGATTTTATTGAAGAGAATGTGATTACTATCCTTTTATTATTGGCACCACATTGAGCAGATTCCCGAATACGACTAGAATGTTGAACCTTGGGAATAATCCTCCAATTCATTGAAACGAACCTTAATATAATCAAAAGACGAATAATCGGCTGACGATTATATTAATGGTTACAGCTTAAGACTTGGAGGTCGGAAAATTGGATTTATGCTACAGTGGGTCGGTGTTACTATTGGTTAACAGCATAAACCCCAAAAAAAAAAAAAAATTTTAAAGGGGCCGAAGCCCCTTCTCTGCGAAGGAGGAGAACAGCATCGCGAAGGGGGGGTTCCCAACCCTGTCACACACACCAGAGAAAGAGGGAGAGGGAGGGGGGACGAGCACCGGCAGGGCTGCCGGCGAGGGGCGGCCGACCCGACCAAGACCACCCCGGTCGACCCCCGAGTCCGCGGGAGAGGCCGACGGTGGCAGAGGGTGGTCGCGGGTGAGGGTCAGTAACCTAGACCCTCACGCGACCGCCATAGCAAGGCCGGCCTCGCCGGACGCCGGCGACACGGCAGTGAGACGGTCAGAGGGTGGCGACCAGCAGTGGGAAGCAAAGGGACGAACCGAGCCCGCATCGAGCCACCCAAACCGAACCCTAAACGGGTCCTTTAGCTTGGATTCGAGGTGAGGTTCCTCTTCCTCCTAGTTATCTTCAAATTCGATGCAAGTTTATCGATTATAGTTTATTCGGGTTGAATTGGAACTGATAATTTATGCCTAGTGTACATATTGAGCTCATTGAACAAGTTATCCATTATATATATCGTATATCGATTATGTGAAATGCATTCGATTGTATAAATATAGTTATCAAATTATAATTGGTCATATGAGAACTATTCGATTTTACAACGACTCATTGATTTAGTAAGTTAACTGTGTTTAGCGTCGATTTGAATCAAGGAATGTAAATCATGCTTGATATGTTAATTTGAAGTTAGGTTAACGTGTTCAGTATCGATTCAAATTAATTAGCTCATGCATGAAAAAGAATGAAAAACGAAGTTAGTTTAACGTGTTTAGCGCCGATTCAAGTTACTTAAAAGATCAAGAGCGAAGTCATTTTTAACATGTATCGCTTCCACTCAAGTTAATTAACCAATGCATGCAAATGAGCTAGTTTCGAGGTTAATGAAATGTGTTTAGCTTCGAATCAAGTAGATTAGCTAATGCATGTTAAAGGAATTCATTTCAAAGTTATTTAAACGTGTTTAGGCTCCATTCGAGCTAAACTAGCTGCTGTATGTACACGAATGAAATGCGAAGCTATTAAAATATATTTAGTTTTCATTCGAACCTCTTTTTAGTACATTCATGCTTAGGAAAGTTACTTCGAAATGCATTGTATATGTTTAGAATCAAATGATGTTTGATTTACTGAATGAAGTGTTGTCGTTTATGGACACATGTGGCTATATGTACGCTTATTGTAACGCACCACTGAATGGTGCTGTTTGCTCAGGTAAGGGCAGTTCAGTGACCAGTTATAGTTTATCGATCACATGAAGTGTTAATTATTAATCATAGCAAGCAAGTTATTGATTCTCAATTGTTATGGTTAGCGAATATAGAAGTGTTTATATGATTGCTTCTCAATTGTTACGGTTAGCGAATATAGAAGTGTTTATATGATTGCTATCATTTAAATGCATAGGAATGTTTATAATTCAAATAGAGGAGATTGTGTAGTAAATTGAACAGAAGCTTATTGAATCTATACAGATATGGGTTGTATTGAGTAACATACAACGTTTGCACAACAGAAATCCCAGCAGGTAGTGCTTAGGGGTTAAATCCCTTTCTTTTCATTGAATTTATGAGTTCATATGAATTTCTTTTGGTAAGTTTAGGGCACGGCTGTTCTAAGGTGAACTCTTCAAAAGGAGAACTAACGAACGACGGTCGTAAGTTATTATTGTATTGAAAACATTATGTTAGGGGGGTTATCCACCGCATGTTTATTGCTCACTTTCATCTGTTATTGTGCCCCCAGGTTTCTGAATTAGCCAGTAAAGGTCTGGCCAAGTAAGCCGAAATGGAGTTATTGCTGTCCTAGGAATCAAGCAACGTGCCTGCATGTGAGCTGCGAAGTGTAGTGTAATATAACTGTTCATTTCTATGTAATTTAAGTCCTCGTGTGCATGCGTTGCATATCATGTCGAGTAGCTCAGTGTGGTTGTTTATAATTGGAATGTAACCCCAATACCCCGGACGTGTGGTCTGTAGAGTCGTACCATCATCTAGTATTGAACTGTGCTGGTTGATATGCTCCGGGCGGGTGGCCCGTAGAGCCATGAACTCCGGCGGGTAGCCGTTGAGTTGATTTTATTATTGCGTTGAATTGCAGGGAATTCAATGTAAGGCTTTAAGCCTGGGAAATGGTCAGTTTTTAGGGGAGACTCTGTCCGTTTCGTCCCAGGATTTAAAGATAAGCGCTAAACACTCCTGGCCTTAGGGCTGGGGGCGTTACACATATTGCAAGCCTTGTCCTTTGGACGGCGGTAATACCCCAATCATTGAGTTTAGTAGTTATAATTGAGGGATTTATGAAGAAGAACACAAACAGTGACATAGGTTTAATTGGGGGTGTTACAGAAGCCCTAGGCTAAACCTAAAAATCCTACTTTAAAACCTAGGTTGTTTTCACAAATTAGGAAAGGGAAGTTTATATAGGCCTAAGTTAGCAAACTTAGTATAGTTGTGCCATATGGCATGGGCTGATCGTGCCAAATTCTAGATCGTGCCTATAGTTGTGCCATATAGGCCTAAGTTAGAGAGATCAGGCCTAAGTTAGCAAACTAATTTAAGAGAAAACACAATTGCTCAAATGATAGATAATGGATGCAAATGTGCTGAACGTTGGGCACATTGACTCTGAGATAACCATGAAGTAAGGTCGGGTCAACGAGCGTTTAAACTGTAAGAGAAACAAGAAAAAAGAACAATGCAAGGAAAACAAAAAATCAACAAAACACTAGTAAACAACTTAATTTACCAATTATTATGAACAAAATGAGGTAAATCAACATACACAATTCATGCATATTGAGCACGAACAAATACCCCCACACCAAGACTTTGCTCGTCATCGAGCAAAACAAAACAAAAAATAACTACTAGAACCTAAGCCACTTTGTAGG
The DNA here is from genome assembly GCA_029747015.1 of Carnegiea gigantea. Classification (NCBI taxonomy): domain Eukaryota; kingdom Viridiplantae; phylum Streptophyta; class Magnoliopsida; order Caryophyllales; family Cactaceae; genus Carnegiea; species Carnegiea gigantea. The sequence goes on from JAKOGI010000693.1 coordinate 182,883, forward strand.
AATCATGGCTGCATTTAGCGTATACAACAAGCCCTTTAAACACTTTAGTTCCCCCAAATAGACCAGTGAGGTCTTGTGAAGGTTTGCAGAAGATATACCTACAAAATATTTGAAATATTTGTGGATGTTTCAAAAGTAAAGCATATATACAAGGAAAAGGAGAAAATATATACACATTTGAATGGACTCTATCACCCTAATAACCTAACTACTAATTCATATGTAGGAAAAAAAATAGAATCAAGAGACTCTTGGGCTATGAATGCACCCCTACTTTCATTTTTCAACCCATATAATACATTGACATGATATGTATGCCTTAGTGCTCCATGCAAAGTGTATTAACTCTTAATGCTAGGCTAAAACTACGAAAAAAAGTCATTTTTACTCGGTTAATAAATGTAATTTATAAAACTATCAACCTTACGTCTCTTTTGTTTCGGCTTATTTTGTTTCCTCTCCTTTTTTCCTCTTGTCTCCTTTTACTCCTTCGTCTAGGTGGATATTCCTTGGCTAATTAGACTGTGAGCTCCCAGAGGAATAACTTATTACATATTTGGACTTCTTCCCTAATTAGGAGTTTTATTTGGATGTTCAAAGTACTTATTCAAACTCAAATAGAGGTATCAGAGTAAAGCCTTCTCTCACGTTCTTTTTTTTTCCTTTTTTTTTTTGTTTAAAGTGAAAGCTGGAAGTTAACTAACACCCAAGTTTCAGCAAAGTAATACAAAGAGTCAATGTTCAAGAGTACAAGGTAGGCCCAATACGACACATGTGAGATGGAGTTATTATGAAAATGGGGAATTACACTATAGACAAGTGTTCCATCATAGATATTAAACCTATATACAAGTTAGCAACCAAGCCCTTAAAGATTAAAAACCAATCAAAAAGGCTAAAATCCCCTAAAGCCAAGAAAGAAAACTATATAAAAATTGAAAAAGTTTCAATAAATATGTACAAGTGGGCATCTCATCCCCCACACCAAAACTTCATAATGTCCTCATTGTGGAAATGAAGCTGCGAAAAAACAATCACATAGACATAACTGTATAACCAATAACTCAAATCCAGAAGTATATACAAACCTATGACACCATCAGCCCAAACACAAAACCAAAACACTTAACAAATATTTACAAAACAAAATACACTGCCAACAATCGCACATAAAACAAGGCATACAAAATAAACAAGGGTGATCATAGCCATCTCGACTGAACAAATCCCAAATTTCTCTTCAGAATCAATCATCGATAGAAAATCACAATCTTAGATATCCATAATAACATACGAAAAGAAAGAAGGAAAAGGAAAAAGAGAAGAGATAAGTGTTGAAACGATCATACTAGTTTGAGTACAGGAATTACACAAACTATGACTCACTAAGGTTGTGACACGTTAAGGTTTGAGGAGCATCAACCACTCCTCTACAGATTAAGATCAAAGGCACCACTCAGATGTCATCAAAGGCCTAAGAAGCTTGTCAATGCCTGGGCACACAACTCAGAAGCATGTAAGTAAGAGAACATAATTGTATCAAAGGTATTCAATGCTTTCTTGAATTTGTCATAAGCCTTAGAGCAATTGGTAGAATGATTAATCATGGATGTGGGCTTGTCCTCTAAGTATGATAAGGGTCAAGGGAGAGGTCATAACTTCCAAAGATGCATAGGGACCTAACTACATCAATCACATTCCCCTTAAGCATATCAAACACATTGGTCCACACAGCCCAAATCCAAACTACGATCATACATCACATGATAGTCAATGGGTCTCACAAAGTTATGCTTAGCGGAAGGGAGAGTGAGCAAGTAAGAGAAGAGGGGATCAAGTCAAGGGGGTTGGCGGCACATTTTCATCAAGCTCAAGATAAGAAGGGGAAGTCTCATGCACAAGCATCCCATATGACTCCCTAAAAGGAATCTCCTCAGCTATGCACTCCTCCTCATCATAAAAATATTTTGACTCATCATAAGCATCCAACTCATCAATACTAGACTCAACCTAAAAAATTTTCTCTCTCCTTGGGCTCTCCTAAGCGGACTAGAGGAAGGTGGAGGTGAGGAATGGTTAGGACATCCTTGTGGAAGTGTATGGTGAAGCTAGTGTCAAATGGAGAAGCATAAGCAAAAGAACGTGAAGAGATGCCATCATCTCTCTCGAAGGCACACATAGGGGCATCAACTTAAAATTCAGTGCTCAAAGAGGTAAATGACTCAAAATTACCTAATAAACAACCCTCGAGTGGGGAAGGCCCTACCCTACAGTCGGTTCTATGCAATACTAGCATAATGCTTTCCATATGATTTTGGACCACCAAATTTGAAAATTAGTCTATGAATGTGTTTCTCATGTTCTCCATGGACTCCCTATAGTTTTCCATTTCTTGCGCAAGTTGTTCAAGCATAGATCCATAACAATAACACGAGGACAAGAGTTGGTATCATGGTCAAATGATTGACAAGAATCACAAAGAGGGACAACATATTCAAGGGATTGAGAGGGAAGGGGCACAAGATTCCACAAATTATTCCTCATAAATATGATCTTGCATGAAAACCACATGGATTAGGAAAGACATCCTGAAGGTACAACTAACCTTCTCAAACTTATCATTCAAGCACATTGCAAGCTTCATCTACACTTTTGGAATGATAATCTTAATACTCCAAAATAATACGGGCCTCACAATTCACACTCTCATTAACAACACTAAAAAATTTTCCCTTTCCCATATGAATAACCATAATGAGTACATTGAACAAGATAAGCATTTAAACTATCCCAATCAAGGTGAAATAATTCTTGCTCATATTGGGTAACATGGAAAATTACCATTTTAAAAGTTTTTTCAAGTTTTTCCAATTTTTAGGGATTTTTTGGCTTTTAAACACAAATGACTAACTAACACACAAAGATCACTAAACTGAACATGAATAGCCAAGAAAACACCAAGTCACCATATTTCATATCACCGTCCTAGGCAACGATGCCAATTTTTGGGTGTAGTTTTTGGGGAGTAAAGGTAGAACATTTATCGTCCTTTGGGAAGGTGTTGAAATCAAGTCACTTGTTATTCTATCCCAAATAAAACCGAAGAAAAGCAATAAATATGACTAAACATGATTAACTCAACTAACCTAAACCAAAATAGAAATAGTGCAATCAACACAAAACATCATTCCAACTAACAACAAACTAATAAAGTATCTAATTTAATGAGAAAAGCACTAAATCTGCTAACTAAAAGAAGAGGAACTGGAGTACTTCAAAAGCTCAAAATCCAACAATGGAGGTTGGCCTCCATTGTTGGAGAAAGGAGTTTGTTGCTAGTTTTCACTTATTCTCACTAATCTAACCTAACTAATTCTAATATTACCCATAATGAACCAAAATTTCAAACATGAAAAAATGAGTTTTGAAACTCTAACATGAGAAGCGAGAGAAAACTATAAATATGTAACATTTCAAGAAGAATTAGAGAGAATAAGAGCCAAAAAAAAAAAGGGATGAGAAGATAAGACTGGGAAACTAAAACATCAACTTCAAGCATAAATCAACCACAAAGTAAGAAAATCAAAACATGAAATTAAGAACAAGGGAAAGCCAAACACATGAAATTTCAAGAAGATGAGGTGTAAAGATAAGAGAGAAAAAAAGACAACACAAAATCATTAACTTCAATGCATAAACAACTTTAATGTGGCTGTCAGTAGAGCGAACTTTACAATAATCTCGTCCCAAGCCATAGGCTAAACCTGAAAATCCTACTTTAAGACCTAGCTTGTTTTCACAAATTTGAGAAGAGAGTTTATATAGGCCCTAAATTAGCGAAGTTGGCATAGGATAACCATGCCAAGTTTCTGGATTCAAGGACAAGAATAGAGAAAAATAGTGTTTTGGCATAACCGTGATAAATTCCGCCATTGTTCTTCTTTCTTGTTTCTCGGTAATTTTTGCTCTCATTGACCCAATCTTACTTTATAGTTATCTTAAGGTTAACATGCCCAACTGTCAGCTAATTTGCATCCATTATCTGCCAAGCAATTGTCTTTATTACCTATAAAAACCAATAGAACACTGATAAAGAACATAATTTATCAATTATTATAAACAAAATGTAGGTGGAATAACGTATATAATTCATGCATATTGAGCCCTAATAACCCATCACGGCCGAATTGAAAAACCGAATGGGTAGCTCCTCACTGCTCATCATTGCTAAATGGAAGAGTTGAGCAAAATATTTACTTTTTGATGTGCTTTACAAACGATCGTTCTTGGAGGTTTTTCATTATTAAGTAGATGGGAGATGACGATGGATAAGATGGAGCTCAAGTCCAATGCCTTCTCACTTGAGCACTCTCCTCTTTGGACTCTTAGACTTTACATGAATTTGTTATTTGCTTTATTTGCTTACTTTAGATGAAAGTCCATGTGTCATGGCACTAGTGTATCTCTATGTTTATTGTTTGTACAATGTGCTCTTGCCTTTGTTGCTTTCTTAGCAAATCTGGTTAGTGATCCACAAGCTTCCTAGCCATTTGGGGCTAGAACATGTAATCTTTAGTGTCATCCTTACATTGCCATGCGATAACGTGTGGTTAGACCTTTTTTTAAAGGGGCTAGGGGGAGTTCGGTTGCAAGGTCGACACCCTATTGTTCATGCGCATGTTAAGGCTTTCGTGGGAAGATTTCATACACTAGCCAAATGAGCTAATCCTTGCATCAACATTTTGTATGAAAAATTCAATTGTAAGTCTAATGTCCTATCATTCACATTACTTATTAAGGCATTTATTGGAGGATTTCAGGCACTAGGTAGATGAGCTAATCCTCATACTAGTATTTTGTAGGACAAGTTCGTTTTTAAGGCCGACATCATATGATTCTCATCTCCTATCATGACATTCCTGGGAGGATTCTGGGCACCAGTCAGATGAGGTGATCTTTGCATACAACGCCTTGTCAATTTAGGGAGTTACTCTTTAGGTTAATTTAATCTTTATCTTATTTTTAGTGTGAGCCTACAAGCTGAAGTGTCGCTTAAATGGGTTCATTGGTACTACTCCACCGCTATGTCTAGCGAAGTAACTATTGATCAATTGTGCAAAGATTGCTTTGTTAAATCTCAACACTATGAAAGTGGAGATATTACAATGGAAAGATTTGACGAGGTGACATGAGGCTATTTAAAACTTATTCAATTAGAGAAATTCAAGGAGTCATAAATTAATCATGAAATAAAATACTATTTCATTCGACGATGCAGAGTTTAATAGAGCCATCTCTAAGAGTCAACATAAAGAAAGTAAATACCATAAAATGGGCCTAAGTTTTGTTAGTTGTGATCTCATCTCGAGCCCAAATGCCTTCTCGAAGGTCCTGAAAAAGGAAAACATATGAAACTAAGCAAACCAAGCCTATCATAATGTGACTTCATACTGTAAATATATTTAGTGCATATTTTAATTCATTTTATTTTGTAAACATGTACGCAAACAATGGTGGACTTGCATCCCATGTTATTATAACACCCCTACCCCCACGGCTAGGGGTATTAAAGTGCAACATCCCTACCCTTAGGGGTAGGGGTGTTACACATGGTATCAGAGCAAGCGTCCTAAGTCTTTCATTCCATATGACTGTTAAGATATTTCTTGAGGGACAATATGGCATACAGTGAACCTTTGGGTGTAAATGTGTTTCTGATGTGCTAGTTGATGTGACTGATTGATTGTTGTATGATTAGAGTAAACCAATTGATTGTGTTAGTGAGTTGTGTATTGGAGCATGAGGTAAATGACTTGTGCTATCATGATCTGGCTAAGTATTGGTTCTTTTTTTTTAAATAAAAAAAACTATTTTCTTTGTTTTTATGCATGCATCTTTGATAACATAGAAGTTATGCTTGCTTTTGAACTCAGAAGCTTGGAAATGGTTAATTCTAAGCCCATTCTTTACCCTTATATATGACTTGCTCCTCAGGCCCTTTAATAGAGAGAGCAGATTGTAAGGATCCACTTCTTCAATGGTGTGATGCCCCACAAATGGTTTGACTTCCCCTTTTGTGGGGTACTTTATTCTTTTTAGAAGTAGATTTAATTGTTCTTTTATTTTTTACAAACAGAAATAGAATTGGGCTATAGGATCATAGGGAATCGGCCTTGGCCTTGACCAATCAACCTGGCTGGGTTCCCTGGTTAGAGCCAGGTCCAGTTCTCTAGCTTGGTCTCTACCAGTAGCTTAGTGTGGCCTAGAATTTGGGTACAAGACTGATCCAAGAACCCAACCGCATTCTTGGGCTAGTTCCAGCACTGAATTTTGGTCCAAACATGCCCTACTATCAGGATCTGAATTGCTTGATTCTAGAAGTGAAGATAGGAGTAAAAGTAAGGACAAAAAACATTAAACTTTACTAATAGAGTGGCCAATGAGCATTAGGAAAAACTTACAAACCATATCATTTTTCAACATAAATCATACCGATAGGGACAACTGAATGTACACCAAAGGGACAATTAATTTTCCTTCAAAAGGGTTTTTGAAAGAGTCAGGAGTAGTGCCTAATGTGAGGACCATCTTGATGCCTTAGTCTCGAACCGAGGATCCAGATTCGGGGCCAATGGTATGATGACATGAAGGTATACATCATGTCACCGCCCATCATCCCTGAGGGCCTATACTAATAAGCACGGGAAATCAAAACTTAATCATACTAACATAGAATCATGCAGCAAACTAGTACAAATCACATTAGGTTATGGAAAAGGTAAAAACTTTTGTCCAACAAAAATCCAAACAAATAGAATAATAGTTACAGCAGGCAGGGAACTATATAAAGATTACATCTTTGGTAGTTTAGAATTAAAAACCATAAAAAAGAAATAGAGTAAAAGAGTAAGGAAAGATAGAGTTTTTGCGCTCAAGATAACCCACGTAATTTATCTGGGAACCCAGTAAAGTGACGCCTTTTTAATGGGTGACTCATTTCTCTCTCTCCCAATACCTCAAATGTGTAAAGTATTTCTCTCCTAAATTTTGATGCTCTGTTCTCTCTAATATTTTTTTAATGTGTTACGATGCCAATTTCATTTGATGCCCCTAACCCCTAAGGGAAGCCTCCTATTTATAGTGGGTGAATAGATAGTCCGAATCAGCTTGGAGAAAGCAGACTTAATCCTAGTCCCATTTGGTTAATCTAAGTAGGTACACTAACTTAGTTAGGAATCTAAAAAATTAGTCTCTATAGACTAATCAGCCTAGAATTCTAGTTAATTAATCTTGTTTGGGCAAAAAAGGACTCGGAAAAAGGGAGAAATTATGGAGCCTAGCTAGGTTCCCAATAAGAGGACCTGACCCAACCCGACCCTTGGTCTGGTCCAATTGTATCAAGTAGGTACTCGGTTGGGTTCCTAGGTGCTGTGGCATAGATAATACAATTTGTTTTGGCCATAACTTTCATGTTTGACCTCCATTTTAATAATTCGTTTCTTCCTTAAAAGCTTATTAAGTCTAGTTTCTAATCAAACTAATTTCATAATTTTTTACATAAACGTGGAATAAGAAATAAGCAAAACAATGAACATATGTCATTTTCAGCATAAGCCCAAATATTCAATTTATATCTTTTGCGTTGCTTAAAGACTTTGGTGCATAACATATCATTAGAAAGCCCATGTAATGAAGAATGTTGACACGTAGACTTATAAAATTTATTCTCACCAGAGTGGATCTAAACTGGATGCCAAACACTGTTAATTTGGGCCTATTTAGGCTTTTTGAGCTCTATTAGCCTTTTGGACTTGAATTCTAAGATTGCTTTGCTAGGCCTCCAAGTACACAATTTGGGCTATAATTTTTATCATTAGGAAATTAAAAATAATATGCCATTTTTAGGCATCTATAGTTAGCCCCCTCTTTGGACCAAGCCTGAGTGTGGTGAAGGTCAAATTAAAGGTCTTTGACTTTACTTGTAGTAGTTTGCTTGGCAGTGATGATGACACTTGACCCTGGCTGCTGAGGGTCCAAGGATTTACTGCCTGCCAATTTTCACTACGACAATGGCTGATGATGTGAAATCCATACCTAGCTATTGAGGGTGTTGATATTTGGTATCCACCAAGTTTCGCCATAATGGTGGTTGATCATATCTGATTTTGCTATGAGCTAGCGGTGTTAAAATGTCACATTGTGCCCAGAGCGAGCGACTATCCCATTGTACTAGGGGCCAGCGATATTGTTGAATTATCCCATTATGTCAAGAGCTTGCAGTTGTCCCATTGTGTCAGGAGCTAGTGATCATGAAATATCCTATCGTGTTGGGAGTTAGTGGTGTCTTATTGTGTCAGGAGACAGTGATGTCAAAATATCCCATTGTGTCGCTAGCTAGCGATTAGGAGCTAGCGGTGTCTCATTGTACCAAGAGCCAGCCTGTTGTTAGAATGTCCCATTATGCTAGGAGTTAGCATTCTTGAAATGCCCATTGTGCCGGGAGCCATCAGTAAACCTTAATGGTGTGGGTTCCTGAAGATCTGTGGCCATATTCTCTAGAACTTGGTGGCATTTGGGCCTAAAGACCTATAGTCATATCCCTGTGGACTTATTGGCGTGTGAGCCTAAAGATTCAGGTCCTTGTAAACTTGTTGGCATTTGAGCCTAAATATTGATCCCTGATGACCTTGTGGCATGAGGTATTGATATATCACATCTTCAAGTTTGCGTTTTTTGCCGCTCGGGCATGGAAGTCATTTCCTTCTAATGGGAGACAGCTAAATGCTAAAATGCCATGGATGTTGAGGCATCCTTCTATGTTGAGATAAAAAGAATGGGGTGTCCTCTATGGCTAGATCCTCTTGCACTTTGTTAACTGATAACCTAAAGTTGGGTTGATGTTGATGCATAACATTATGGGTTAGACATGGCTGTAGCAAATAGCCAAACAAAGGGCTCATGTGACGGCTTTCTTCAATTGCTTGCTTGCTTATTTGATTAGTCAATCTCTTGATTGATCTTGGTAATCTATTATTATAATTGAAGATTTATCATCTTAACCAGCTCAAACCTTATGACTATTTTGGTTCCAAGGTCATTTACCAAGTTCAAGTCATAGATTAAAGTTAAGCCTAATTTTATCTACACAGTCAGAATTTTGTAGGTGTTGCTTAATTTATTTTATTAAGTTAAAGAGGTCTATTTTGGATCTAAGAGTATTCATATAAAAGCTTAATATGTCTGCTTTATGGATATTTAATTTATTTTGGGATAAATACAGTGCAAGGGGTTTATCCAGATCAAAACATTTTGATACGTAGTTTTGATCCAATTCTGCCCGGTTTTGTGGTTTGAGTTGGTTTGCTACCTTAGACCTAATTTAGGGAAAATATTTTTGTTTGGGTTGTTAGATAAGATACTAAGGTATCCTACCATATAATAAACATCTAGGCTAAATGTAATTCTTAATGGTTATCCATTTATCCAAATTCAGCTTATACATGATTGGCTCCAGTCTGGCCGGTTTTGGAGATTAGTTTGGTTCACTGCCAAAACCTTATTTAGAGATAATATTTTTATTTTGGATGTTGTTTAACATCCTAGGGTATCCCAAAACACAAAGAAATCGAGACTAGATCAAGTTCATCAAGGTGATTCAGCTAGCACAAGTTGACTTATGTAGGATTGGTCCCATTTTGCCCAGTTTTTGAATTTGAGTTGTTTCTCCTACCAATATCTAATGTATGGACATTTTTGTTACTTGGTTCACTTCATGCAAAAAATTTAGATCTAAATGCTATTTGAGATGGAGAACATCTTTGCTCAAGATTGGTGAATCGGATCAATTAGGCTCTAATATGACTATTTAGTGCCTATGACAGCTCCTCCTTTTGTGCTACTCCAAAATCCCATCCAACGTAATTGGGGGGACATGGAAACATCCAAGAGCAATCCATGTAAAGTACTCAAGGTGTGCGGAAGTAAATAGCTATGCTAGCACACAAGTAACTCAAACATGCACCAAGGTCACCTCCTTGCACGCTTGCGTCCTTGATCTTTCTATCTTGAGATTAAGCTTTGTGACCTGATGATTTGCTTGAAGATTCTTAATCTTAAGTAGGTCAAACCTTGTGATTCTTTTGATTCCAAGGTTGATTATTATGTTTAGAAAGTAGGATTAGGTCCCTTAATCTGTATTAGCCAATTTACATTATGGTTGGTGTTCAATGTAAGTGCTGAATGTATAAGCTTGTAATATCTTGTACTTTCATCCCATATTGACCCTAGAAGAAGGGAAATAACCTTCCCAGGACTACAAATACCTCTTCCCCATCTCTTATAAGGAACAGTTGAGAATCCTATTGAAAGTTTAAACTTTTGCAAAGCAATGAAGCTGAGACCTTTGTTTCTATCTTAAAAATCTCTTTCTCTTTATCCAAGTATTCTTGGTTTTTAGCAAGAGTGAATCCTTTATGTAACTAGGGGGTGACATATCCTTTAATCTAATTGTTGGTGAGTTCTTAGCCTTGATTGGTGGCTTTTTCAGATCAAGTCATATCAATTCTTTTTAAGTTCTTTCTTCTCATTTGCATTTGCATTGTAACTTTTATGGTTAACCCTCCCTTGTCCTTTTTTTAAGGGTTGTGGTTTTTATCTAATTATCTTTATTATTGACCCTTCCTTGTTCTTTTAAGGGTTACGATTTTTCATTAAACAAAAGAAAATAACCCTCTCTAGTTTACTAGAGTTGAGGTTCCTAAAAAAAGAAAATCAAATTCTCTCTTTTAAGTTATAGTCTTGAGAGAAAAGATTTAACCTTCTTTAAGTCTTTTAGAGTTGTGGTTTTAAGAGCTTATTTTGTGAGGTTTAACTTTCCAAGTGTTCTATTGCGTTTGCTTGTGATGGGCTTAACCAACAGACTCGCATGCATAAAATGTTCATTCTATAAGGATGCTTGCATAAAGTCTTCTTTGAGGATGAAGCCCCCACTAAACCAACTAATTGAGTCGAGAATCAAAGTATAAATGTCTTCTATGACAACTGGTGATGCCGTCTTGAGAACCTTTGATGTGGATTCATGGTTAACTAGGGTTCTGTGTCCTTCCTGTACGGTTACTATGAAGGTTAATTGCACTACTCTTCAATCCAGGGTTCCCAAGTGATCAAGGAAGAGGGAGGTATAGTAAATAGGTTAAGACCTATGTATTGATGCATGTGCAATTACTAACCTATAATAGACTATACATGTATGTTGACTATACAGACTTATTTGTGCTGGCTGTGCTGACATGTGATGACCTAACCTTATTTGCAAATACGTGAAGGTCTCAGGCTAAGTTTGGCGTCTGTTAGACAAGGCCCAATTAAGGTATAGGCGATTAATGGACTAGGCCTGATGATGCTCTATGGCTTAAGATGAGGGGTAAAAAGTTAAGTGACTACTGGGTTAGGCTAGGACATGGGGTATGAATTACCTAGGATAGGAAACCTTTCTGTTAATAGAGGACCGCTTTTTAATTTCTCACTAAAGTGCTCTTATTTTAAAGAAGCCCCTTAATTTTTTGTTGTTGTAACAGAAGCTCTAAATGTGTAAGGATAGTGATAGTCGAAGATACTTCTACTGGTCTGAATTGGAGTAACCCCTAGTCTAGTAAAAAAAATGTAATGCTTTCTACGTTGGGAAATATTTACTAGTTGGTAAACCCTAGTTGTGTAGGGATGTGCAGATAAACATCCCTTTGTTAGTACTATCGAGAGTTCGCTCTATCTTATAAAGAATATAGGCATCTTGTTAGTGGGAAATATTTACCATGATGAAGGCCCTAATTGTTGGGGGAAATGTAGGGGAGCCCCCTATCTTGCATAATAGGTCAGTGCCTAGTTGAAAAGGTTGAGAACTTTAGAGTGAATATCCACTCTTGACTTTGTAATCATGGTTGAGACAAAGAGTTCTAGAATAGAGATGAGATTAGAGGCCATGATGATTGAGAAGAAGTGGTAAAGTGGATGAATGGTTTATGCATGTCTGATTTGATGGGTGTAAGTAATGGAATGTTTCTTTGTCCTCAAAAACTTGGTTTTATTTTCACTCCCCTTTTGCATGACACGCCTTTTTGGATTTTCATACTAGCCACTCTTTTTTGTTTTTCTTTTAAGAGACTAAAGGACTCAATTGAGATGTTTATTTATGAAAAAATCTTCGGGGCCAGGCCTCAAAAGGTTACCTGTGTATCCAATGTGGAATCCGATCAATCATAGTTCCAGAGTAAGATCATGCTGCTTAAGGAAGGGACTCCGGGAGGACTTATTAAGGAAAGCTTTTGGATTAGGGTACCAAAGATAGGGAATCGACGTGAAAGCTCAAATAACCCTTATAAAATCCCCAAATGTGCATGGGCGATGAAGTTATCCAGAATCAACAATTTCTCCTTGCTGTATTCTTATTTTCAAACTCTCTTCTTCTTCTTCTTCTTCTTCTTTTTTCTCTTTTTTCCTCCTCTTTGACAGCACAGTTTGGTTAGAAATTTCCTTTTTTATTATTGATTTTGATATTGATGATACCCTTAATGCACTGTAATTCTCTATTGGGTCAGATGTTATTATTTTAAAAAAAAGGCTTGCTGGGAGGCTCAAACAGAGTCCAAGTGGAAATTTATCAAGTTCAACAAAGGTATCCACACAAGTTATGAAAGGAAGCCTCCTATCCTATGCATGTCCTTGAAGTTGCATGATTTATTGGGAAGAAATTTATGATTTTTTTTTTTCCTTTTTCAAATGTACTGTAACCCCTTTTTTCTTCTCTTTTTTTTTTGACTCGTCATAGGGCATAAGCATTTCATCAAAAAAATGTAAGAATATGCCCAAAAAAAAAGTAATAGAGGAGATGATTTTATTAATAAACCAAGTCTATATCAGACTTGGATTTTGATGGAAAGGAAAGCTGTGAATGATGTATAACAAGCAAGAATGGATGAGATTGGAAACAAGCAGACAAGCAAGTCTGAACTGAATTGCTTGGACAGACTTGAAGTAAGCAACAATCTGCAAGGAACCAAGATAAGTTGAACTTAGTTTGAATACAGACACACCACCAAACTAAGCTCAGGGCCCTTGGGGATTAATCTGGATACAGATACAACACCAGATTAAGCACCAAGACTCTTAGAACACCACTTGTAATGGCCAAACCACAGGATAGCTAGAGAGATTTGAGGGGGAAGGAGCTATGCTTGACTTTTGCATTCAACAACTGAGTTCATACAAGTAAAATAAGGCTTTTATACTCAGCCTTACACCCTCTCGCAATGGCTAAGTAAATTACCAAAGCAAACTAAAAATAGAAAATAGAATCAAAAACTAAGTAATCCAAAGACAACAACATAATCTAATTCTTGACACCTATTTGCTTGGTTAATCTCCATGAATGAGGTGTCAAGGTCTTGGTTGATCAAAGGACTGGTAATAATGGGTTTGAGAAACATAAATCAGCTACTAATCACATGATTAAGCCCAGGAGACAGCAAGTACAACAGCCTATTACCCATTGGATCAAAGGGAATTTCCTTGACTTTTGTGGTGGTTAATAGCAGAAGTGAACTGATCTGACTTTGTTTTTTTAGGGCCTTCCTTGATAATATTTTAGACACCCTTTTTGGCCCTTAAACAAGTCATTCCATTGCTGTAGGTGAGAGTCAAAGTTGACTCCCTCAGAACTGCACTACTGCTTTGCTTGGAGCAACTTGATTCTTTTGTTAGCCATTGTGTGACTGTGCAAATGAGCTAAGTTACCCCTCCAAAGGTGGGACATGATTATTACTGAATCAAATAGAAAACCTAAGACTGAGCTGGTTTATAGGGTAGGCTACAGTAGCAGGACTCTTGACCTAGAACCTTTTGAACCATAACCAGAACACCTGGACTAAGGTTAGGTGCTTGATTCTGACTGGTTGAGAGGTTGCCTCCATCATCCTTCCCTTGTTGAGAAGAATTTGACCTCAAACTTTCAAGCAAGGTTGGGGCTCAGGTCTGCTACATTGAAAGTAGCAGAAACTCCATATTCTCCAGGGAGTTCAACTCTATATGCATTGTCATTGATCTTCTCTAAAACCTCAAATGGACCATCAGCTTGTGGGCTCAGCTTGGATTTTCTTTTTTGAGGAAACCTTTCCTCCCTCAACTGGACCCGTTCAAGGTCTCCAGGTTAGACAACAATCTTCATTCTATGCTTATTGGCTTGAGTCTGGTATGTGGCATTGCTTTTCTCAATCTTTTCCCTGACCTTGTCATGTAATGCTCTGATCTCCTTCACTCTCTATTCAGCCTCAGCACTTGGGTTACCTTCAATAGCTCTTGGAACTAGGTCCCTTGGAGTTAGGGGATTAACTCCATAAACTATCTTGAAGAGAGATAGGCTAGTGGTCTTATGAGGAGCTGTGTTGTATACAAATTCTACATGAGGCAGTAGCAGGTCCCATGCCGTGGCCTGAGTCTTAATGAAGGCCCTTAAAAGAACTCCTAAGGTCCTGTTGGTGACTTCAGTCTGGCCATCAGTGTGAGGATGATAGGTTGTACTGAATTTGAACTTGGTTCCTAGCTTTTTCCATAATGTGAGCGAAAAGTGGCTCAGGAACTTGGCATCTCTACCTGAAAAAATTGATCTTGGAACCCCCTGCAACCTCATAAATTCGTTGAAATACAACTCAGCTACTTGGACAACATCATTAGTCTTAGAGCCGGCAATGAAATGAGCCATTTAAGAAAACCTGTCCACAACTACAAAGACTGAATCTTTTCCCCTTTTAGTCCTTGGTAGCCCTACGTCAAAATCCATGGTAACATCAATCCAAGGGCCTTGGGGTATAGGCAATGGAGTGTAAAGACCCTGGGACAGTGCATAGCTCTTTGTAGCTTGACAAGTAGCACATCTCTTGATGATGTCTTGAACATCCTTGGTCATGTTTGGTCCGTAATAGTGTTCCTTCAGCATAGATGTTGTCTTATTTCTCCATAATGGCCAGCAAGTGCTCCTCCATGGACCTCCCTGATAAGCAAATCTCTTGTCCCACACCTTGGAACACATGACCTGGTTCCCTTGAATTAATACCCATTCTGGATCAGGTAGTCTCCCTTGGATTTCTGCTTGTAATGCTCAAACAATTCCTTGAATTCTGGGTCTCGTTCATACAAGGTCTTGAGGTGTTCAAACCCTAAAACATAGGCTTTAAGCTAGAACATGAGTAAATGCCTTCTAGATAAGGCATCTGTCCCTTGGTTCATCTTGCCAGACTTATGTTTGATGGTGAAGTGGAAGGACTGGAGATACTCCACCCATTTGGCATGTGTTGTATTTAGTTTGTGTTGCCCTTGAATGTATTTCAATGCCTCCAAGTCAGAATGGAGTATAAACTCAGCTGCAATCAGGTAGTGACTCCAGTGTTCTAAGCATCTGATGACAGTATAGAACTCTTCGTCATTTGGTAAGTATCTACTCTTGGAGTCACATAACTTTTCACTGAAGAAGGCTAAGGGTCTACCTTCCTATGTCAAGACACCACCAATGCCTACCCCTGAGGCATCACACTCAACTTCAATATGTTCTCAAAGCATGGCCAAGCAGGGACTGGTGCTTGAGTAAGTTTCAACTTGATTTCTTCAAAGGCTTGCTGTGCTTTGGAGTTCCACTGAAATAAGCTACCTTTGAGTATTTTTGTCATTAATGCCACTATGGTGCTGAAATTCTTGATAAATCTTCTGTAAAAAGAAGCTAGGCCATGAAAGCTCCTCACATCATAAATACTCTGGGGCACTAGCAAACTTCTGATGGCTTCTATCTTACTTTCATCCACCTTGATCCCTTCAGCAGTGACTATATAGCCCAAGAATGTGACCTCACGAGTCAGAAAAGTACACTTCTTGAGGTTCCCATACAACCTCTTACTTTCCAGAGCCTGAACTACTTGCTCGAGGTGATCTAGGTGCTCTTCCTCAGTCTTGCTGTACATCAGGATGTCATCAAAATATACTACTACAAACTTGCCAATGAAGGGCCTAAAAACGTGGTTCATTAACCTCATGAAGGTGCTGGGAGCATTGGACAAGCCAAATGGCATGACCAACCACTCACACAGGCCCCCTTTTGTCTTGAAGGTAGTCTTTCATTCATCCCCTTCTCTAATTCTTATCTAGTAATAGCCACTCCTTAGATCAACTTTGGAAAACACCGTTGAACCATGGAGTTCATCTAACATGTCATCCAATCCGGGAATAGGGTGTCTATATTTGATGGTGATCTTATTGATAGCTCTACTGTCAATACACATCCTTTGGTTTCCATCCTTCTTTGGGACTAGTAGAGCTAGAACAGCACAAGGAGTGAGACTTTCCCTTACCATCCCCTTGGCTATTAACTCTTCCACCTGCCTTTAAACCTCCTGAGTATCCTTAGGGTTCATCCTATATGCTTGTTTATTAGACAAAACAGCTCAATCTATGAGATCAATATGGTGCTGGATGGATCTTTTGGGAGGCAAACCTGGTAGAATTTCTTCTGGAAATACATGAGCATATTCATTTGGAATCCGTTTGGCTTGTGGGGGAATGATTGGAACACCATCTGGTTCACTATGGGTCTAAAGAATCCAACCCTTAATGGGTCTAAACTCATGCTGGGTAGCCTTGAGTTTAGATTCTATCAAGGTCATATGCTTTTCTTGTGTTTCAGTGGGCTTAGAGGGCTTGTTTTTAGGCAGCTGATGCAGGGGTAAAGGAGTAAGAGTGATCTTCTTCCCATCCTTAACAAAGGAGTAAGTGTTCTGGTATCCGTCATGGATTACCCTCCTATTATATAACCATGTCCTTCCCAACAGAATGTGGCATACATCCATAGGGAATATGTTACACCAAACCTCATCGAAGTAGTTTTTGCCACTAAAAATGAAACTAAACACTTAGAATTAACTTGCAATCCCTTACCTTGACTCAACCCTTGAATGTAGTAGGGGTGAGGATGAGCAGAAGTTTACAAGCCAAGCTTCTTAATCAGGGTTGTGGAAGCCACATTTGAGTAACTCCCACTGTTAATGATTAGTGAGCAGACTTTACCTTGAATGGTACACCTACTATGAAAGATATTTTCTCTTTGCTCATCCTTGGTGCCCCTCTGGATATTAAGAGCTCGTCTAATCACCAACATCTCTCCTTCATCTGGTTCAGTAAGCACTTCTTCCCCTTCTTGTTCCTCCATGAAATAGACGTCCCTCTCATCCTTCATTCCCTCCTCTTGGGAAGCTTGGTATTTAGTCAGGGAAATGACTCTTGTGTTTGGACATTCAGCAGCAAAGTGTCCCAGACCATGACACTTGAGACACCTTCTGGGGTTGGCTGTGTTTGGAGGGGGTTTATTTTGTGGGGTAGGGGTCTTAGGGGCAATTTGGGTGGAGGTTCTAGCTAGTTTGAGGGTTAGTTAAGGGCTCCCCTTGTTAAAATTTTGGCTTCTGGAGAAGGGTTTAGGAAGTTCTTTCTTTATAGCCTTGGACCTCTTTGGTGCTCAACTCTATGAGCCAACATGCATACATCCTCAAAAGTAGTATATTGCTGTAATTCCACTACATGAGAGTATTTAGGATTAAGGCCACTAAGATATCTCACTATAGTTTGATCTTCAGGCTCTTACAGGTCACATTTAATCAAGAGTTTTTCAAACTCTCGAGTATATTCTTCAACAGACATGCTCCCTTAAACCAGATTATGCAATTGAGTATAATTGTCTTGGAGGTAAGAAGGGGGTAAGAACCTGTTTTTGAGTTTAGATTTCATTTTTGCCCAGGTCCTAATCTTGCCTTTCCCTTTCTTAGCTTTTTTGGCACAAAGGTTGCTCCACGAAAAGGATGCATACTTCCTTAGTCTCAAGGCCATAAGCTTGACCTTCTTATCTTCTGGAATGTCTCTCTAATCAATGATGGTCTCAACCATGTGTAACCAGTTAAAGAATTCATCTAGATCTAGCCTTCCTTCAAGGTCTGGAACTTTAATCTTGATGTCAAAGCTAGATGACTTGTGTTGGTGCCTTCTGCCTTTGCCTTGGTTCAGGCTCACTGCCACTGGAGGAAGCAAAAGGGTTGCCTTAGCTGTCAACCTCTTCCTCATGTGACTGCTCTGAGGAGTTTGAGTCTCTAAATGCAAGACTCTCCTCTTGTTCTGGAGAGACTCTCGTAATTAATTTCTTAGATACTCATTTTGCTTCTCGAAACACTCATAATTCTTCATCCGTATCTCAAACTTTTCTTGCAGTGGCATACTGCCACTCATCTTGCTGATTCTGAGAGAACTAGTTCTTTGTGGACTGTGTGTTTAGGCTAAGGGGCTGTGTTTTGGCTGAACAATTAGGCCTAGGAGAGTAGCCTAAGCTTTGATACTAAATATGATGTATAATAAGCAAGAATGGATCAGACTGGAAATAAGCAGACAAGCAAGTCTGAACTAAATTACTTAGATAAAATTGAAGTAAGCAACAATCTACAAGGAACTAAGATAAGCTTAACTTGGTTTGGATACAGACACACCACCAAACTAAGCTTACAGCCCTTGGGGATTAATCTGGATACAGATACACCACTAGATTAAGCACTAAGACTCCTAGAACACCACCTGTAATGGCCAAACCACAGGATAGCTAGAGAGATTTGAGGGGGAGGGAGTTATGCTCGATGTTTGAATTCAACAACTGAGTTCATACAAGTAAAATGAGGCTTTTATACTCAGCCTTACACCCTCTCACAATGGCTAATTAAATTACTAAAGCAAACTAAAAATAGAAAATAGAATTAAAAACTAAGTAATCTAAAGACAGCAGCATAATCTGATTCTTGACACCTATTTGCTTGGTTAATCTCCATGAATGAGGTGTCAAGGCCTTGTTGATTAAAGGACTAGAACACAAATCAGCTGCTAATCACATGACTAAGCCCAAGAGGCAGCAAGTATAGTAGCCTATTACCCTTTGGATCAAAGGGAATTTCCTTGACTTTTGTGGTGGTTAATAGCATATGTGAACTGATCTGACTTTGCTGTTTTAGGGCCTTCCTTAATAATATTTTGGACACCCTTTTTGGCCCTTAAACGTGTCATTCCATTGCTATAAGTGAGAGTTAAAGCTAACTCCCTCAGAACTGCACTGTTGCTAGGCTGAAACTAGAGCAGGGTTGATATTGCAGTGCTTATCTAAAATAAATGGCGCAACTTGATTCATTTGTTAGCCATTATGTGACTGTGTAGATGAGCTAAGTTACCCCTCAAAAGGTGGGACATGATTATTACTGAATCAAATAGCAAAACCAAGACTGAACTGGTTTGCTGGGTAGGCTACAGTAGCAGCACTCTTAACTTAGAACCTTTTGAACCATAACCTGAACACCTAGACTGAGGTTAGGTGCTTGATTCTGACTAACTGAGAGGTTTCGTCCATCAGTGACTTTATGATTCAACACACAACTATAGGTTTATAACACATCACATTTTCTAAATTCAATAGAACTCAAGGCGTCTTGTATGGAGACTTTCATTTAACTTGCCTCATGGATACACAGGGATGTATGGACCTTAGATTTGGATCCATCTATGCTTGCTATGTAGAAAGATGGGTCCCACTCTTCTCTTTGGCAATTTGAAATGGCTAAAATGCTATCGCTCGAATCCAAGCAAGTTGTTATAGTTCTTAAGTGTTTGAGTAGCTTTAGGTAAAGGAAGTTGCTCTGGCTTGAACATGCTTTCCAACTTATTCTTAAAGCCCCAATAATCCTCAGTATCATGCTGACTTGCTCGATGATAATTGCAGTATTTATTTGGGTGCTAGTTCTTGGGTTTCCATGTATTTTCCATCTCTGATTTGATTGGTGGGAGGTTGATCCTACCCTTAGAAAGCTAGCATTGTAGTGCTTGAGTACATATGGTTCTAATAGAGTTGTATTCGGTGTAGAGATCTAGAGCATGCACCTCTTTGCTTATGGAACCATTGTCTTTCTTGTCCCTATTCTGATAGTTGCCTTTTTAGTTGTGTAACATCCCAAAATGACATTAGAAAGTACATTCATGGAAAGCCAGATTTTCATGCCAACTTCAATAATAACGGTAAAATCTCATCACACGCATTTATTCACAAGATTTCCCTGAATATCAATTCAAATCAATACAAAAACTAACTCACATGACACATTTTGTAAGGGACATTCCGAGGAGTTAGGACATGATTACTACCTGATTGAAAGTGATGCCTAAGCTTGAGCTCGAGTTTCTAACTTGGGTATATGCAAATTCCAAGTGGTTTCTGTTAGTTTGAGTCCTTAGCTGAGAAGTGTGCATAGTAAATTATAACTCATAAATTCCCTACACCGTATTTTATGCCTAATTACTAGGTTAGGCTCCCAAAATAATTTTTTTTGTGTACTTTTGTAGCATTTATATCACCACTTAACTATTTTATGCACTGCCCAGAATATGATCATTTTATTCCTAACTTCCATAGGCTATAACTCCCACTCCCAATATCAAATTTTTAAGACTTAGCCCATTCTAGAAAGGTCCATTTGTGTACTACAATTTCATTTTAGAGTGGTTATCACATTCAATCTTAACTAGTTCAAATTTATCCAAGTTTCTAAACTATCCCAGTGCAGTCCAAATTTGTTTAGTCACCGTATTTCAATCATAACTCCCTTATCTTATCTCTGATTTACATGATTCAAAATTTCAGGATCAGAGGACTCATAGATCTATCAACCATGTAGATTTCATAATTTTTAGATGCGTTGATAGTAACAAGTAATCTCCCAAAGTTTCCCTACATCCTGCTTATAGCAGGGTCGATAACGTACTGTGTTTTGGTCTTAAACACAATCATTCCTTACCCGAGCTTTTCGTAGCGCATTCATGCTACATTCTCCTCATTTCCCTGCTACTCTTAACACTTAATCCAATGCAAGCCATATAATTTTAAGGGTTAGAAATCGAACTTTACCTTGAAGAGAGTTTGAGGGGAAAAGGAGAGACTTTAGGGATGTTTTAATTCCTCAAACCAAGAGCTTGAATATGAAAATCAAGGAAGACATAAAAGAACATAGATTTATGGATCAAGTTATAAGTATTTATAAAAAACTAAAAAGGAGAGACTGCGGTGTAGGCCTGGCAACGGGTTGGATTTAGAGCAGGTGAACCTCCACCCGCATCCATCCACTCCACCCGGTCCACTCGTCACCCGCTCATTTGCTCACCCGCATCCAATCCATCTGTCACTCGTGAATGAAGCGGGTGGTAGATGGGTAAAATGAATGAAACACGCTTTATCTCATTTTTTTCATTTATCGCTCAAATAAGTTTCAAAAGCCTAGACAATTACATATAAAACAACGAACGAGAACCACATGCCCGAGTGTTAGACATAACAATTACTACAAATGATAAAGATAACAACCATAAATTGTCTCTAATTTGTAGGGAAGGGAGAGGATTGTCCAACAATTAAATGTTCAACACAAACAAGTAATTCAAGACAAAAAGTGAATCAACTATAACACAATCTTTGGAGAGGCAAAGACATAAATCTTCAATTCTCTTCAACGAATTACCAAGTGGTGCCCATGTAGAGATTATCGCCAACTGATGACTATCATTTAAAAAAAATTAGTTAGTAATCATAAATTCATAATTTTACTAAACGTATTCAAATACTCAAAAAATATATGTTATCCAACAAGCACACCGAATCCACATTAGTGACTTCGGTATTGCAACTTTTATCTTCACCAACATTGGCGTCTTCAAGTATTGTAGCACATGTTGCACATTACTAAATGAAGAAACTAAAATTCAAGAAAATAATATGGTAAATTAGTGTTGTATGATAAATTGAAATACATAATATAATTAAAAAATATAAAATGCAATTTTATTATTACCTGAATACTTGCCAACTATCCAATTTTGTAAGTACATCAATGCCTCAACGGTATCGAAGTGAAGAGAAGAACGACGAGGACTCAATACCCTACCACCGGTACTAAAAGCACTCTCGAAAGCAACGGCAGATCCAGGAATTGCTAAGACATCCCGAGCAATCTTTTTCAATGTTGAGTACTTTGGATCTAACTTCCAAAAGTGAAGGACATTAGAGCTATGTCTATCCGGATATGGATCATCATCTAAATAATAGTCTAACTCTGTCCTCACATTTGTCTTCTTTTTTTGGGTTTTCTTAGCTTCACACCATAGAGTACTTTTGCTTTAGGTTATAGGAGGAATAGGAAGATCAACCATTGCATGGTGTTTGCCAAGAACATCAGAGGTAGATGGAACATAATCTTCACTACATCCTTGATACTCCATGAGAAGGTCATACAACAAACTTTTAAGCCTTTGAACTTTACCGTAAGTCTTATCTCCATAAATCACCTCAAAATGGAGCTCTACACATGCTAATTTGTCCCTAGTGTCTAGGATAGCCGTAATAGTAAGAACCCTATTAAGTATTGACCAATACTTGTCAAACTTGTCAATCATTTTCAAAGCCATATTCCTAATAATTTTTCTTCATTTGATAGCCATGAAATCAAAGCTACCTTGATATCACATATATAGCGAAAGAACAAATTAATACTAGGATACTTTCCACCTGAAAATAGCTCAGTGACATTATTAAGCACTTTTAATTTTTCACAAATTTTTCGGCCAACTCCTAATCAAAATCACTAGGGACAACAAACTTAAAATGGGGATTTTGAGTCTTTAATTTTGAAAAAACCTTGCGATATGGAGAAGCACTAACAAGCATGAGATAGGTGGAGTTCCATCTTGTTTTACAATCAAGCACCAACTTTCTTTGACAATCAATCTTCAAACCCCTATCTTTGTCTTCAAACTTTTCAACTCTTTTTGGGTTGATGTCTAAAATAAAACCAAATTATGAATCATTTCAATTCCCGAACCAATCACTTCTAAACCATCTTGCACAACCAAATTTGATATATGTGCAGTACACCTCATATGTAAAAAGTCACCATGCAACAAAAGAGATCGAGAATCTAATCTCTCTTGCAAGATATCAACCATTGCATCATTTGTTGTACAATTATCAACCACCACAAAAGAAATCCTTTCAGTTATATTAAACATATTCAATGTATCCATTAAAACTTGAGCAAGGATTTCTTTTGTATGTGGACAAGGCACATAAGCAAACTTGTAAATAAAAATAATAAAGACATTATATTGTAGACAAACAAATAAATATCTCATAAAATCATAATATAAAAAATCTCTTTGGAAAAAAAAAAGTTGTGCAAGACCCATTCTTCATCAATAAAGTGAGCTGTGACTGCCACATAACCCCTCTTTTGATGAGAAGCTGTCCACATATTAGTGGTGATAGCAATTCTTGCCTCATAGTCCTCAGATAATTTCTTTGGAGTAACTCTTTTATTTACATACATTTTCATTATATCATTCTTCAAAGTATTTTGACTAATCAACTTGAAGTTTGGATTCAAGCTATGGACAAATCTCCTAAAGCCAACATGGTCTATAATAGCCAAGGGATACTCATGCATAACTGCCATAGTTGCCAACTCTTTTGTTGACACTTCTTGACTAAAATTAGAGCTTTCCAAAGCTACTAAACCATCTTTTTTAAGATTGTAATTCAAAAATTGTTGACGAATATCAACCCTAATATGCTTTTTAGGACATCTTTTTTCTAGATGGTCCTTGAGATGAGAAGTGCTATTTTTACTTGTGGCGGACAACCTTTGATTACAATGCAAACAATCCGCTTTTTGCTCCCCATTTACCATCACCCTCCAAAAGTGGTGCCACACAATTGATTTGAGCTGTCTACACTTATGGGATTGTGTCTCGGTATCATCAGGTTCTAGATCTATAAACTCATTTTCAACAAATGAGTTTGGATGAAGGGGTGGGTGACTATGGGAAAGTTGAGTCGTTGAAGGTTGTGGGATGCCTAAAGATAGAGTTGTATTTGGCTCAGGACAAGATGAGACATTTTCAGAGTCATTAATATTATCACCTGCCATTGCTCACTTAATCGAACCTAATTCCAACAAATATTCAACAAAAAATAATACTCACAATTACAAGACGAGGCATGAAAATATAAATAGAAAGCTAAAATCTCATTAACGATACATAGTTGAATTTATAAATAGACAAATAGCTTTAGCCAAGAATTAAATTAATCAAATTGAATCTAATTTGACCAATACTCTAGTAGTTTCAAAAAGCGAAGTAGACCCATAACTTAGTAAGAAGTCCAAAGCAAGTTAGTATCACCAAGCATCATGATGATAAGCGTAATTAACAAGTATTCAATTATTAATTTATTTGTTTGCTTTTCCTTCTAATCATTCTCTACAAAAATTTCCTTCTAATCATTCTCCACAAAGCAAGTTAGTATCAGTGGTTTACTTAGACAAAAGTAATATGCAACTCATGTGGCCAACCATTCAAACACTCAAAACAAACATATAAACATCCAACAAACAGTCCGAGGTAATACACAAATAGAAAAGAATAAATTCAATCCAAGACAACAAAGGCAGTAGGTAAAAGTTCTATATTAATTCAATCAGAGAAATTGATGAAAAGTGAATCAAAGGAGTTTAAAATTGAGTGTAGAATGTGGATCTAAAAAATGATGAATAGGAGGTCGACTTACAGGCTAAGAACCGTCCTTGAATTTGCCGGCGCCGGTGAGGTGGCTAAGCAATGGCGGTAGATGTTCGGACGTGAGGCTGTGAGAGTGGGCGTCTGTCCATAAGTGACACTGTGAGAGAGGTCGGAGAAAAGAGGTGAGAGGACCTTTAGAGTAAGAGGCGACGCCTCCGACTCAGGGGTGGTATTTGGGTTTCACCGTTTCAGATTCAGGCATTCAGCCGTTCATAGTTCAGAGCTGGCGAATCCGCCAATAAGGGAGGAGGTTGGTTGCCTTTATTGGACTGCTGGTATGCGCATTCATCTGGCAAAGTGAGGAGCAGAAGAACTAAAGGAATTAGACCATTAGGGTTACATACATCATATATATATATATATATATATATATATATATATATATATATATATATATATATATGTATATGTATATGTATGTATGTATGTATGTATGTATGTATGTATGTATGTATGTATATTATTTAAGCGGGTGACGGGTCAGGTGATGGGTCGGGTAGACCATCACCCGAATCTGACCCGATCCCTCAACCAGTTATCCATCGCTTGTTTAATTCACATGTTTAGTCAGATTTTCATCCTATTTTTCAGGTCAGGTGAATCGGGTATCCATCGGGTTCGGGTGAAATTTTCAGGCCTATTAGGGCGGCGCAGTGGTTGGTTGGTGGCCCGGTGGTGCTATGGCTAGATGGTTTTAAGAGATAGAGCAAGATGGAGCGTGAGAGAGAGAGAGAGAGAGAGAGAGAGAGAGAGAGAGAGAGAGAGAGGGAGAGAGAGAGAGAGAGATAGAGAGAGAGAGAGACGAGCGTGAGAGGGAGAAAGAGTTGACATGGGAGAGGGAAGAGGTTAAGAGGTTGTAGGTTGATTTAGGTTTGTGAAAATTACCCTCTAGGTTAGAGTTTAGTGGGAGGAGGAAAAAAGAGATGGAAAAAGGAAGAAGGAAGAGGGAAAATATTATTTATTTATTTATTATTTTTTAATTTTTTGCTTCACATAGCTGGAAGGGAAGAAAATTGACTGCTTTTGCTGACTCAAAATCTCATTGGCATAAAATAATTTTCTCTAAAATTTTCTAAAATTTTTAGGTGTAAAGAATCAAAATAACTATATCTCTGGGCTTGGAATGATTAAACTATCATTTAAAGCACATCCTTAAATTACCTATCAAAGTCTAATAACCTTATGAGCTTAAGCCTCTAAGTCGGACCACTTTAACCAAAAAAAACAAAAAAACAAATATTCATAATTTAAAAATTTTCGAGGTTTTACAAGATGCTACTAGTTTTAGTAGGTGCCTCCCTAGCTAGCTCTTCTTCAACCAGCATACCTACGTTCTTCTGTGTAATGAAATTTTTTAATGTTGTGAATCGCAGGTGTTGTGTATATGTGGGCTTGAGGTTGCTGATGAGTAGGCTTACTTGTTCAGCTTTCGAAGATCGATCCACAATGTAAGTGGCATTTGCCTTCCGTCTAAAAAGGTAGTCGAAAAACTCTTCTTTTTCTTCTTGCTTGATCAACTCTAGGTCTTTGAGTGTGATTGAGAGGTTAGCATTATATGAATATTGACATATGAACTCCTTACAAAGATCATCCTAATTCATGACCTTTCATCGGTTTATAGCATTATATCACCTCATTACATCCTTATTAAATATCCAAGGAAATATGATATGAAAGATATCCTTGTTAATTCCATTTAAAGTCATAGCACTAAGAAAATGCCTCATATGATGGTGAGGATTTTCAATTCCATGAAACTTGGAGTCTAGCATAGTGAACTTTTGAGGTAATTTCCCTTTTGGCATTGAAGTGAATCGAGCATAGTCACTAAAGTAATGGTTGAATAGGAAAGATTCTTAAGTGGTTGTCCTATCTAATCTAATCGTGCATCGATCTGAAGAGTGCTTTTTCTCTTCTTCTTCCTTCTTCTTATCTTCTTTCCTTCCTCCGTTATGAGGTTTCTCCCCATTTTCATTTGGGGTGTCCATGATAAGGGTTTGGGGTGTAGTGGCCATCAGTTCCATGTTCTTCTCACTTTCATCTAGTGTAGTTTGTATTTTTTCCATCATCTCCACGAGTTAAGCTAGTTTGTTACCTCTTGCCATTGGGATTGATGAAGTATTGGATTTTGACTTAGATTTTAACTTTGACCAAACTGGTGGAGTTTCCTTGGACTTTTCTCGAGATAGAAGCTTTTTAGTTTATGGACTTTGCTCGTATACCTTCTCAGTCTTCCATATCCTAAACAATTAGGCAGCGGTTTAGAGGAGTGAATGATGAAAGGTTAAACATTTACTATGGGGCTGAAGGGAATGGTTGCTAACTTGCCATTAGGCAAGAAAGAGACGATAACTTGGTGGACTTGAAGATTTGCATTGTGATGAGAATAAATGAGGTTAAGATGTTAGATTTAGGCGGAAATCATATCTTATCCTGGATTGGGTCCTAAGTTGGGTTTAGAAAGCTAACCTATGGGCTTAGTTAGGTATGAGTGTAGCTCAGATAACTCTTAGGCCTAGACTGTGCCTACATATAACAATGGTTTGGTTTGCCTATAGTGGGCTAGTTTAAGCATATGGATGGATCTCAATGGACACGTGCATGAATCCTAGACTTAGGGAATGTAATGTATGGACCATGGAATTATACATAAGTAACACATCTAATTCTTATTTGGACTTGTGGATTATTAATATATTACATGATGGGGTGCAACTTAGAAGATTAAGGCTCTAGAGGTTTAATAGGCACCATCAAGGGCATTAGGTCTAGATGAACTCATGGATTGTGCATGATGAGGCCAAAGATGCATGATTCTTTGGGCGCAAGTATCCTACAACTGATGTTCTAAGAACCTAAATGGACCATATCAACTTATGAACAGAAACAAAAACCTAATATCATGAGTCTTGTATGCTAACTGAGTGTTGACCCAAACTAACATGAACTAACCTTCACTAGACCATAGGGTGTCGGCCGGATTCCCTATTGGACCCCGAGACTGGCTTCCTTACTCTTTACCCTTTTCATCCTAAACTCAGACCATTTGTAATTCAATCAGCCTCATGGGAAACCAATCGAGTTCCCTTTTAGGCCTTGAGACTAGTGTCCTGACTTTTGCCTTTCTCTCGTCAGACCAAACCCAATTAGATGTAGATAGACTATTGTACTGACTGGGTTTCTAATTAGCCTTGGAAACTGACTCTTGCCCCTCTTATGGGTCTCTGACTCAAGTCCAATCTAAAGACATCCTGATTAGGTTTTCCTAAAACATGTCCTAGATTCCTAACAGGATGCAGACTCTCCTTTTTTTGGGAGCACCCAACCATGCTCATTCAATCTTGGTGGAGTCTCCATTTAGGACTCTTATTCCCTAGATTAAGGATAGAGGCAAGTCATATCCGAGGTCAAGGGCCCTTTTAAGCTCCATTGGCCTTTAAGCTTGGTTCTTAACCCTAGCCATTGAGTTCAACCTTTCCTAACTTGGGCTCTCATAAGACCTAATGACGATGTTATGAACCCTGAAACATCAATGCATGGGTCTTTAAGGTATAGGTCAATTCAGGTAATCAATTAGAGTTCTAAACATTCATAAACTCACGTACATGAGTTCTAACCTAAGCTAAAGTCCTAGGTCACAAGGGTTTCAGGTCAAGTTTAAAGCACTCTCCTCGTGACCCAAATACTCTGTACGTTATCCATGGGCTTCACGGCAAGACTGGGACACTTCGGTTGCTTCCCTACGTTGTGTGGACCGAAAAATGTGTCACGAGTAGGTGAAGTAATTGCCTGGGCATTCAAAGTTGAGTGGACCCACTGAGGAACCAATTACATTCTTAAGGGGTAATATAGGGGATTGACTTAGAGGTGCTGTTAGTCCTTAATATGCAGCATCTTATAATGCAGATATGCCTAATGCAAGTACAATTAAAATGATTTCCCAGATTGAATTTCAAATCTTACCTGCTTAAAGAAAATCATTTAAGTGGAGTAACCACTATAAGGATCCAACTCCCCAAGGGTGCGATCCCCTATAAATGGTTCGACTTTCCTTTTTGCTAGGTACTTTATTTTTTTAGAAGCATATTTAATTTTATAATTTTTTTTAAAAACATAAACAAAATTGGGCTGCAGGATCACAAGGAATTGGGCCTTCATCTTAACCAAGGAACCAAGTCGGGTTCCATGCTCATAACCAAATCCAATTCCCTGGCATATTCTCTGCCAGTAGCTCAGTCTGGCCTAGAATCTATGCATAGGACTGATCTAGGGATCGAGCTCCTAGGCCAGTTCTATCCTTGAATTTTGGTCCAGATATGCACTACTGTCAGGATCTGAATCCCTCGAACCTATTCCAGAAGTGCAGACAGGAGGAAAAGTAAAGATAAAAAAACATTATACTTAAACTAATAGAGTCACCAGTGAGTTTTAGGAAAAGACTTACAAACCATATCACTTTTTGAAGCAAATCATATCGATAGGGACAACCGAAGTGACATCTACGGGACAATTAATTTTGCTTCAGTGAGGTTTTTGAAAGACCCCCAAGTAATCCCTAGTGTAGGGACTAGTTTGACTCTATAGTCTCAAACTAAGGATCCAGATTCGGGGGCAATGGTACGGTACATGACGAAATCCATCATATCACCTCTCGTCATCACTCATGACCTCTGTTATCAAAATGGGAATTCAAAACATAATCGTATAAAGACACAATCATGCAGCAAATTAGTATGAATCATATTAAATCATACAAAAGGTACGAATCTTAGTCCAACAAATAAGCAAAAAATAGAATAACAGTTACAGCGGGCAGGAAATTACCTAAAGATTACATCTTTGATAATTTAGAATCAAAAATCATAAAAGAGAAATAGAGAAAAAGAGTAGGCAAAAATAGAGTTTTTGCCCTTAGGATAATCCGCCTGATTTACTTGGAAACCTAGCGGAGTGATGCCTTCTTAATGGGTGACTCAATTCTCCCTCTCTCCTCCCTAATATGTCCAATGTGTAAAGTATTTCTGATGCTCTCCGCTCCCTAATTTTTTGATGTGTTTTGATACCAATTTTATTTGATGCTCCTAACCAATACAGGAAGCCCCCTATTTATAGTGGGTGAATAGATAGTTTGAATCTGTTTAGAGAAACGAGACCTAATTCTAGTCCCATTAGGGTTAATCTAAATAGGGACACTAATTCGACTAGGATTCTTAAAAATTAGTCTCAATGAACCAATAAGCCTAAAATTCTAGTTAATTAATTTGGTTTAGGCGAAAAAAGACTCAGAGAGATGGCTAAAATTACATAGCCTAGTCGGGTTCCCAGCTAGAGGACCTAATGCAGCTCTCGGTCTGGTAAAGTTGCATTAAGTAGGAACTCAACCGGGTTCCTGCGCTGTGTCGTAGATAACCCAATTTATTCTTGTCATATCTTTTGCATCTAACCTCTGTTTTAAATAGTTCTTTTCTTCCTTGAAATGTTATCGGTTCTAGTTTCTAATAAAAATATTGAACATGTGTCATTTTCAGCACAAGCCCAAATATTCGGCTTATATCGTTTGTATTGCTTATCGGAATTTGATACATAATATGTCATTAGAAAGTTTATTCAATGACGAGTGTCGTATCTAGACTTAATAATTTTATACTTCCTAGAGTGGATCTCAATTGGATGTCAAATACTGTTAATTTGGGCGTATTTCAGCCTTTTGGGCTTTATCAGCCTTTTGAACTCGAATTCAAGGATTGCCCTGCTATAGCCCCCTATGTACAAATTGGGGTGTAAACTTTGTCGTTACGTAATTGAAAATAAGATGCCATTTTAGGCATCCACACAGACATGCTCAAAGTTGCTAGAGAGGGGGTATAGGAAAGCACTAAACTAATTTCCATTTTCAAAACCCAAAGATTTTGGAGTGTTAAAGTCTTTTCTAATTATTGAGTTAGATTTTGCTTTTACATATGAAGACTTGGATTCATTTTGTGATAATGCTTGAGCTTAGATTTATGAGTATGTGTCCTTGTATGTGACTGGATGCTATTTGTAAGTGTGTGGATGGTGAGATGTGTACATCAATGGATTGGTTAATGACAAACTACTAGGAAAGTGATTAGTGTTTATTTCCTATATTTGAAAACCTCACTAGATGATATCTTTCTTTTGGAAGTTCTGAATTGCTTAAAGGAGTTAAGTGAGATTTTCATATGCATGCATGCAAATTCGGGTGATAGTGATGGAGTCCTACTGATTATTGCATCAGTGTTATCGCCATCATTTTGCACCCTTATTAATGCTACTTGTATGTCGTCACTGTTGTTTTGTGCATGGTTGGTGGCTTGGTGCTATTTGGATGTGTTGTTTCCTTCTTTTCATCATACAATTACCATTACTATTGAGTTAATCATGAGATAAGATTTCTATCGTATGTGCTATTATTCCTATTGTGGGATAGGTAGCTTCTTATTTATGTCAAACCACAATACACACAAAAAGAATATGGGTGGAAGAACCTAACAAACTTTGAAATTTCCACACCATATGCGTCACCTACTTGAGTGAATGACCCATACGTTACTAGTGATTCCTGAAGTATTAATGTGGACTCCGAAGGTCAGAGCTCCCTATAACTCTATAAGTGAACTTCTGTTTTGTACAGTGAGACCTTAAACTTCTTACGAATAGCTATAGGATAGAAATGTCTTATAGCATTTAGGTATATTTATAAGGCCACCAATGGTGATATCCTTAGCTTGAAATGATTGCTGACAGTGGAGGTCTACCTTCTCAACAAGCTAAGTGTCAATGTAACTAGCTGTGAAGTGAACACCTTTGGCATCTCTTGCTATTGTCTAAAGGCCACCCTTCACACTTTGAATTATTTTGGATAGTGAATAAATTTCGTGTTGCTCCATGACTGTCTAGAGTCATTATTGGCAACTAGCTTCTAATCCTTCTAGAAAAGCTGGAAGGTTTACCTTTTGATTATAGTTTGTCTCCTAAGATTAGCATTAACATATTGATGCCTAGGGGTCTTCCTGTGTAATTGTGTAGTGATTTTACATGCTTCAAGGTGTCAATATGGGATAGCGTGCAACATAAAGCACATAAGAGCTTCTATGGCCACTTAGATTTATTATAAGCAATCATTGATGTGTCTGTCAATGAATTGTTCAACAAATGAACTTTGTTATTGTTTTAGCTTGGAATATGGTTGTGTTCATTGAATTAGTTGACTTATGTAGATTGGTCGCATGGTGTGGTCATTGAGTTGTTATTCGAGCTACATGCCTCTCCTATCCTCTCGTGTTGTCATTTAAGTCATCATTGTAGTTATGTCTAATAACATTATCTCATGGCCTTAGGAGCTTGCACTCATGTGTCTACCTTTGTGAATTCTATGTTTAATAGTATATTAGTATGAAATGCATGTGTACTCATAAATATGATTGGATTCTTAATGCTGCACTTGATGGATGTGTATATAGGATAATTTTTGACATGCTACGATAGAAGTGATTAGGTTATCGTGTATTATATGTTACACTATAAATTTGGCTTGAAAACCCTAGAGTTATGCTTTTGTTAACTGTTGTTGCATTGCTAGGACCATATGCTTGACATATGATTTTTACTTTAACTGCGAATTGTGCAACTTCATTGGTAGGATTGATTGTGTACAATGGTATGTTCTGGATTGCATGTTTTATATCTTATGTGTTGTAAATACTTTGAGTGATGTTCTGAAAGGCATACGTCCTTAGGCGCTTGAATGTTTTATGCTCTTAAAAGTATAATCAGCTGTTTAGATTCAATAATCAGTTTCATACAAAGGGCTTAGAGTAGGACTTATCATCAGCTAAGGTTTTGCGATAATTGTATTTGGGTGTCGTCCTTTTAACTATGCATCCCAGCCGGAGATCTTCTATTTTATTAAATATAGTTACAAGTATAACACGAGGCATTAGTCTGGGAGTTCAAAGTAACTACTCTACTAATGAGTTGTGTAATATGAATGTTGTCATGTCTAATCTTAGTGCTTGATATAGTGCGATTGAGCTATGATGCATCACATACTTTCTGATTCGAGTTTGTGTGGTTAAATTAGTTATGAATGACATGTGCTCCTAAAATGATAGCTGAGCATCATATCCATAAATGTATTATTTTACTTGCTTGCGCTTATAGTTTACATATGTCTAGTTTCATAGGAAGACCATGGGCTCGAGCTTAAGTTTCACGCAAGGGAAGAGTGGATCTGGACTCTATTAGCTACTATGTATAGTGTCACTATTAGTTATAATCATGTTGTTGCTTGGGCTATGGTTGTGCAATGTTCTCATTATTTTGGGTGTTGTCCTGCCTTACTTGGTTTTACGTGTTGCTTCCATGTTTTTGTGTTTCAATGCACTGCTCCTAGCGATTTGCTCATTATATACACATAATACTAATTGACACTGTGATTATTCTTGACTTTCGGACTGCTAAGTGTTGTTCTATGTTATGTTGTTATAGTTAGGATGCCCCCTAAGTGTTGTTGTTATTGGTTTGATGCTATGTGATACTATGTAATGCCCCTAGTATTCTACTGTTATTTGAAAGCCTTGTCGATTGACTGGATTCTAATTCGATTTCTTCGTACCTTAGAATGAAATTGATTCAGTTGTCCATGCCATTGATTGTTATGGACGCAAAATTCCTTGGAGGTCACCTCATATCAATGCATGAATAGATAGTTGTTATGCTAGTTCATTAAAATCAATTTAATATGGTTATCTACGCCAACTCATTTGCCCCTCTTATATGCAGTTTGGCCTTAGAACCTTAATAGAATGAGTAGACGTTTCAAGAGGATTGGCGAAGGGTAGACTAGATACCATAAATTTCTTTTTTCAATTTTAAATTATATTTGACTATAGAGTTTGGATTTTGTTGTTGCATTTGTGTGCTTCGCGCCATGTGCATTTGAACATCGTGTTTTACTGTACCATAACTTCAGAATCTTGAGGGCGAAATCCTTTAAGGGGGGAAAAGTGTAATAGTTGATAATTTTTAGTTGCAAGCTAACTGTTCACATTAATAATTTCGTTAGCTATGCTTATTAAATTAGCTATATTGGAAAAATTTGTTATATAATTAAGTGTGTTAATTTATGTGGATAGTTACTTTCTGGATTAATTGCATGATGCCATGGAATAGTGGGTTTTAGTGAAAATTAGATTACGTGAGATTAGGGAAGTCTGATTGGGTTAGTGGTCTTGAAATTAGTTGGGCTTAGCGTAAGTGGGTCAATCCTATTTTATACAGCCAAAAAAAAAGGGCTGGAGCCCTTTCTCCTTCACGATAGACAGACAAGGGGCTCTACTCTCTTCTTGCATCTGCAACCCAACCCAAAGACAGACAGAGAGAGCGAGAGAGAGAGAGAGAAGGGGGGAGAGAGAGAGAGAGTGTGTGTGTGTGTGGGGCGAAGCAGGGTAAAGCGACGTGGTGGGTGAGGTGGCCGATGTTAACAATGGAAACTTGGTGGGCCACCCAGTAGCGGCTTGATGCCACCGACCCATACTTAGCGTAGTGCGAAAGAGTGGGGTATGCAGAGGAGTAGAGTCATGAGGGTGGTTACGGTGACCATTTCTTGTTGTTCAACAGTGGTAGTTTGGAGGTGAGCAGAAGATAGCAGGTCGAGAGCAAAGGAATGAACCCATTCTGTGCCAAACCTAACCCAAAGTAAACCCTGAGTCTGATTCGAACCGAGGTGGGTAATTCTCATTCTTAAGTTACTAATAGATTCAAATTGCTTTTAATTTAGTTGTTAAATGCTTCTTTACTATGACTGAATTAAACTTGGATTGTGAGAATTTTAGGAAATGGAATGTTTAGAGAGTTTGGATCGAGGATATGATATGGGTCCAAACTTGAAGTTGAAATTTTGCGGTAGTGTTGTCAATAGTTTGACGTTTGAGCTTGAAGGAGGGAGTTAGGAGTATCAAATGTCGTAAGCTTCTGGTTGATTATGGCCCCGTCACCGTGTGCTATTTGGTGATATGCCAAATTGTGCGAACACTGCGTGTTAGAATTAATTATTTTGGTTGAGAAACCATGAATATGACTTGTCAACCGGGTTTAAAATAGGAGTTCGTAGACTTTAGTGGGAAATCATTGAGTGTACGATTCTGTCCTATTGGTCTGTTGGAGCAAGACTAATGGGTGCAGGAGGAGATGTCGTCGGTTTAGCGGACCCATCATACTCTGGACGGGGTTCTGAGAACCGGACAATAGCTGAACAACATGTTTTCACTCTTGTTTAACAACTAAACTAGCTGTGCCTTTCTTATTTGGGTCCTTGTAATGTGTGAGGCCATTGTCATGTGCTGAACTGCAGGACTAACCTTGACAATTTAGCAAATTGAAAGTGTAAGTCTATCCTTGTTGAATTCCAAGAGTACACAACCACAAGAGGGGGGTGAATTGTGGTGGTCGATTTTCGCCTAATAACTGACAAACAACCGTAACACTTGATTGCAGAGATTGTTTGTAAATCACAAACAACCTTACGCCTTGTTTGTAGCGGTTGTTCTCAATTGATTCAGTAGCGAAATTCAAAGTAATAAATGCGGAAATAAAGCACACACAATTTTTACGTGGAAAACACCTCTAGCCCAACTGAGGTGTGAAAAACCACGACCTACCTCGTGTAGGATTTAACCACTTCACTAACGGGCTGAAAACGTTACAAAAGCAACACTCCTTGTTACAACTTGTAACCCACGTAACCTTCTTCCCTAAGACAGGTTACACCACGTCCGATCTCACCAGATAGGACACGTCCAAAGTCTACACGACTGAGGACACACTCACTCACTTTCTGTTCTGAGAACAGGGGTACAAAATACCTTATTGGGGTGCTTCTGACTTAAGCAGATGTAAGGTACAATGAAGTCCTATTATGCCAAGAAATTGAAAGCTCAGTTAAGCACAATCTTCTCACGGTTTTTCTCTTTGAAATTCAGCTCTAAAAATCTCTTACTTCTTTGTAAAAACCGGATTATCAAATGGGAGAGAGAATTTCAATATTTAAACGCACAACCCAACGGCTATTCTTTTCAAAAGATAGGGAAAATCCTCTATTTTTAGTCGCTTAGAAGATTCACCAAAGATTTTCAACGGCTAAGAGAGGAGAGAAGATTTTCTTAAAAAATCTTGGCCGAGTAATCTAGCTTGAAAAGGATAAAATCTTGATTTATCCCAAATTCAATCAAGACCTAAAAATAAGGGATAAGAATCTTTCAAGAGAAATCTTTAGCAAAAACGGTTTTGCAATTTTTTTTTTTTCCAAATTCAAAACAAATCTTTTTAGATCTGGCAGCCAACCGAAGCAAATTTCTAGATAAGACTGATGTAGCTGCTGTAGTTTTTGAGAACACCCTAGGCACCCTGTTTGCAGGGTTGTTTGGAAATGGTGTCCCAAAGCAACTTTTCGAAAACCGTTTTCAAGAAGTGCTAAAAATGATACTTTCAAGATTGGCATATTAACAAGAGTCTAAAAGATAAAAACTAAATTAACCAAGACTCCTTGTAAGAATTAGTTGTCTTGTCAAGAGTGAATATGCTGCTCCAAAACACCTTGGTCACCTTGATTCCTTGGGTGATCTTGTGTAGTTGAATGTTCCTCAAGACTTAAACCATATGTGTTGTTTGCTGATCTTGTGTCACTGAAGCTCGGAACCTGTTCCTAAGACTTGTTCTCAACATTTAGCCACCAGGTTAATAAAATATCACAAACAGCGGTGTAGGAACAACGGTGTATTAGGCCCTGTTTGGAGAGCTTGTTTGGAACAACATTACTTAGACAAATATGTTACTCTTGGATTTGTTATCATCAAAACTAAATATAATCAACAATCCTAGTTGTTTAAAATTCCCAAGTCAAATAGCTGCACTCGAACAGTGAACATGAAGATGCTTTATGCCTACATTAACTTTTAATAAGACTTAGCCAGATTCAAGGGGCTAAGTTGGTTTGATTAGGTCTTGAAAATGGTTGGTTTTAACACCTTTTGATCTAATATGGAAACTCCTTTGTGTGTCTTTAAAAAACAAATGTAAAAGAGTAGTCATTTGGTAAAAGTATTACCTTGCTTTGTTGAGCCAAGTTGAACCAAGTTTGAAAGTGGCTTAAGCTACAATTAAGTATGCAAAACGAGTCTATATAGGTACCTTTGGCTGAACATGTTTTGGAGTCGTTTTAACTAACTAAGCCATAGCAACTTACTTATCGAGTTGCAGCAGAGTAAATATTTGAGATTGCTTATCCCTATTTATAACACTCCTAAACGTTTTCGAGTTTGTGTTTTGGGAAAAAGTGCAGTTTTGTGACATTCTTCGAGAAAAATGATGCTAGGGTTCCTGATGATCGATACTTGATGTTTCGAGGTTCATTTTAATAAATGTGAACTTCTCTTACATGCTTAAAAATGAGTCGCATTGGAAATATTTTTGGCTAGGAGGATAGTGTTAATTCTAAAGCACTCGGTCTAAAGAGTAGAACTGAGGATCATCCCGAATTGAGTGGGAATCCTAAATGCGACTACTTTGATGAGGTTAAGAGTCCGTTGACTTTAGGAGACCCAGGGGATATAACAACCTGTGACTATATTACTCACTTAAAGAGAAGACTAACTTATGAATCCAATGCCCTAAAAGTGATTTTTCTTACCTATTATGTGCTGGAAACTGTTAGTTACTGAGTTGTGTCAGCACAAAGGTTTGACAAAAGTGGAAGTACTCTTGGAAAAGGGCTTTTATTAAATCAGAAATGACCTTCTTTATGTGAAATGAGTTTTATAATGGCTCTACTTGGTTAAAATAAGTGCTTTTGCCTTTTGTCATTTGTTATTTCTACTTTTATTCTAAGAAGCTATGTTGATAAGCCAAGTGAATCTCTTTGCTGTTAAAATGGTAACCTAAGAACCGAATGGCCTACCTTCCCCATTCTTGGGTGCTATTTAGAACCTATCAGGTGTGATTGGTCTTGTATGCTTAATATACCAATATTAAGTTAAAATTCTGTGTGACTACTAATTATTGTGCTGTATGTAACTGTTTTCGTTTTTCGGGATGCAAGTTAACCACTGAGGATGTGGTAGATCACTACCTCTTATTTTCCCTTTTCCCCATGTCTAACTATTCTTGAAAGGCAGCTAGAAGTCCTCAGTTTAAATAAATCAAGTCAAGACCTTCCATTTGCTTTGAAAAAGGGATTATTGTAGAAAATGTTAGTTCATGGGTTTGTATTGTGATTGATTCATAAGTACTTGAGCATATGTAATCTAAATGCATTGGTTCATGCATTACGCATTGTCTAGTGGTTACTCTGAATGACCGTGTGGCCATAGCATCTGGATAGTCAGTCGTTTTTTTTTTTTTTGGAGTTGAGTTGTTTCCAGGATATCAACTGCAGTGCTCCAGATGTGTGATCTGTTGAGTTGTACTGTTGACAATATTGGGACATTGTTGACCCCATCCTTATGTAATGTGAGGTTTTGATGATAACAAACATAAATGTAATATACACTTGAGTGTGTTGATCGAACAGGTTCCAAATACTGTTTGGAAAACTTTGAAATTGCTTGATTAACCATGGTCGAGAACAGGTCTTAAGAACAGGTTCTCAGAACAGCTGAATGGCAAAGAACTTAAAGCACATCAAAGACATGGAGTACTTCAGAAACAGCTCCGGGAACAGTTCAGAGTAACATCATAGCAACAGGTCTTAAGAACAGTTGCTCAGAACAGCTGAATGGCAAAGAACTCAAAGCGCATCAAAGATATGAAGAACTTCAGGAACAGCTCAGGAAACAGTTGTGAGCAACATCACAGCATTAGAGTGACAAGTCAAAATCCTATAGATGCTATCCGGTTGATTAAACAAGAGTCTTGGTCTGTTATAGGTTTTATTTTCTTAGATTCTTGTTAATATGCCGCTTGGAAGATCTTAATTTAACATTTACTTTGAATGGTTTTTAAGAACACTGTCTCAGATCAGTTCTGAGATCAAGGTTAAGACTGTTTTTAAGCCAAAACGATTTTTTCACAGTTTTTCTGAAATCTTGGGCTGACGGTTTTTGAAATTATTTGAGATATATTTTCTGTTATCATTAAACCCAGGATAAGTTATTTTTTGGCTTTGAAATATATTGTGGAGATTTTGAGTCTAGCTTTTAGGGGGAATCTTTTACAAAATAAACCAAACTCTTATTTTTGGAATATGAATAAGAAGATGAGAAATTTTGGGATTTGGCTACTGAAAATATTCGTGGCTTCCCATAATCTGTTGTGTTGCACAAAGATCTTATCCTTGCGGCTCAAGCACACAAAGATCTTGTTACCTTCTACTATTTATGGAGCTCCTCCACCTCCACATGAAAATAAGTTTTTTACACGGTTTTCACATAAAATTTTCAAAGGGTTTCTTACACGGTTTTTCAAGGAATTTAACTTGCAAATCATATTTTCAGAAAAACCATCAAAGTGTGTGTGAAAATTGAGTCATCTTCCTTGGCATACTCGGAGAAAAATTGTACCTTACATTCGCTTAGTTTAAAGCACAAAAGTGAGGTGTATTTTTATTCTCTTCTTTCATCAAAGTGAGAGTTGAGTGTGTCCAAGCCTAGGGAGGCTTTGGACATGCGTAATTTGTCTTGGGAAGACAATTACGTGAGTGTGTCCAAGTCTGGGAGACTAGGACGTGGTGTGTAACTAGTCTAAGGGTAGACAGTTACGTGTGTTGCAATTGTAACGGAGAAGGTTACCTTTGTAACGTGTTTAGCCTGTATAGTGGAGGTGTGTAAAAATCCTATTGGGGTAGGTCGTGGTTTTCGCCTCGGTTGGGCTCGAGGTGTTTCTACGTAAATATCCGGTGTTCATACTTTTCTACTTATTTCCACTGTTTTACACTTTCTGAGTACTTTATAAATAGTTCGTCCGAATAAGGTCTAAGCCTGTTTCCAGAAAATTGCGAAAATTTGGCAACACAATTCACCCCCCCTCTTGTGTTCGTGTACTCTTAAATCTAACAAGTGGTATCAGAGCAGGTTCTCATTAGAAAGATTAACATCTTGAGAGATCCTAAATATGAGTACACCACATGGCATGCTTGAGGGGCAATCCATAACTCGACCACCATACTTTAATGGTCAACATTATAGTTGGTGGAAGAATAGAATGGAAAACTACATTCAAACATAGGACTACGAGTTATGGATGCTTATCAAGAGTGGACCACTCATTCCCACAAAAGTGATCGAAGATGGAAGCAAAGTTCATAAAAAGCCTGAAGAGTTCAATTCCGAAGACTTCAAGATGATGGAGAAAAACGCCAAAGCCAAAAAACTGTTGTATTTTGGTCTTGGACCAAATGAGTACACTCGCATTTCTGAGTGCGAGTCAGCCAAGGACATATGGGACGCCCTTCAAGTAGCTCATGAAGGCACAAATCAAGTGAAGCAATCACGCATTGAGCTACTTATGAGAAAATACGAATTGTTTGAAATGGGTGATCGTGAAACGGTGATGGATATGTATACCCGTTTCACCCATATAACAAATGAGTTAAAGTCATTAGGAAAGTCCTTCACCACTGAAGAGTTGGAAAGGCAGATCCTAAGGTTTTTACCTCATTCTTGGGAAGCAAAAGTCACGACTATTCAAGAAGCCAAGGACTTGAAAAAGATTACCTTGGATGAGCTTATTGGCAATCTCCAAACCTATGAGCTTAGGAGGAATTCTCAACAAAAAGAGGAGACCAAGAAGGACCGAGGAATTGCTCTAAAAGTCATGAAGGAGGATAGCTTGGATCTTGATGATGAAGAAACGACTATGATCACCCGAAAATTCAATAAGTTTTTCAAGAAGGCCAAGGAAAATGCTAAGAAGAAAAACTTCAGCAAGTCGAGGAACAATGATAGAGAACAATTTTCAGGTTGTTTCAAATGTGGTAAGCTTAATCACATTGTGAAAAACTGCCCTTTGCTGAAAGAGGAACAAGAGCCCGAACAGTCCAGGAAACAGGGCAGAAAACAGGTTGGAAACAGTTCAGCCAGGCGTTTCTCAAGGATAATGCTTGCGGCTTGGGGTGATTCTACCGAGGACGAGGAAGGGACTGAACAAGAAGATGCTGCTGTAGCTCTTATGGCCAGAAGTGACTCTGACTCAGATGATGAGCCTCTGGACAGCTTAGCTCAACTTAAGGATAAGGTACGTGATCTAAATAAAGCAAAACTTG
Source organism: Carnegiea gigantea (assembly GCA_029747015.1). NCBI lineage: Eukaryota > Viridiplantae > Streptophyta > Magnoliopsida > Caryophyllales > Cactaceae > Carnegiea > Carnegiea gigantea. The sequence continues at coordinate 223,888 of JAKOGI010000693.1, forward strand.
AAGAGTTATTATTCACTTTGATGGATGAGTGTGATGCTATTAATTCTGAAAATTGCATGTTGAAGGATGCATGTTCTGAGTTAAAAAGGGATATTAGAGAATTAGAGCATGAAAACAAAATCCTTAAAAGTGAAAAAATTGAAATTGATATGAAGAATATTGTTTTGCATGAAGACCTCAATAAGTTTAAAGAGACCTTAAGTATGAAAGAAGAAACTTTTGCTACTGACTTCACTAAGCTTGAAAATGGTCCCTTGAACTGAAACAGAAGGTTGAATCCTTGCTTATTGAGAACAGTAAATTGCTTGAAAAATTAAAACAAGTAGAATCAGACCTTACTGCAAACAGGCACTGAAACAGGTCCTCACAGGCACTGAATTGGCTGAACACTCACTTTAACTGAGGCAAAAGAGGATTAGGCTTTGTGACTAAGTGCACCGTTTACCCTATTAATAGAAAATATGTGGGATTACTTGAAAATATTGTTTGTTTTTATTGTGGTAAAACGGGGCATTATCAGTATACTTGTCCTATAAGAAGGTATGCCATGGAAAAGAACTTGAGTCATGTAAAATAAATATGGGTTAGAAAAGATGAGATTTGCACGTCTAAAAGAATGGGACCCAAGTGGATCTAGGTTCCCAAAACTAACCCCTAATTTGTCTTGCAGGCTAAAGTAAGGGGGAACAACCGAGTAAACAACTCAGCAAACAACCACTTGTGGTATGTGGATAGCGGTTGTTCATGGCATATGACTGGTGAAAAATCAAACTTCCTCTAACTTACAGCCTCTGATGGAGGGAGTGTGGCATTTGGAAACGGCAAATCAGGGACAATTGTCGGTATAGGTAAGATAGGTGAGTCACTCCCCCATTCAATTGACAATGTATATCTGGTGGATGGTTTACAACATAATCTACTCAGCGTGTCCCAACTGTGTGATAAAGATAACCTAGTGGTGTTTTCTTCAAAACAATGCTTGGTTGTTAATATCAACACAGGAGATGTTGTGTTGAGGGGAAAGCGACACAAAAATGTGTATAAAGTAAGTATTCTCTCACTTCCCCAAAACAATCTGACTTGTTTAAGTGCTTTAAATAATGATGTTATGCTTTGGCACAAGGGACTAGGTCATGCAAGTCTTTCACTCTTGAATAAACTTGTTACTAAAGACCTAATAGTCAGCCTACCTTCCATCAAATTCAATGGCGACAAGGTATGTGACGCTTGTGCCAGGGGTAAACAAGTCAAAACTTCTTTTAAACTGAAAAACTGTGTTAGCACTACTCGACCTCTTGAGATGCTACATGTGGATTTGTGTGGTCCTATGAGGATCACAAGTCGAGGTGGGAAGAGGTATGTGCTTGTGATAATGGATGATTACTCTCGTTTCACATGGACCTTGTTTTTGGCTTCTAAAGATGAAACATTTGAAAAATTTCTTGCGTTTGTTAAAAAGGTTGAAAAGAGAGTAGGACACTCATTGGTTTGCCTAAGGTCTGATCATGGTACAGAATTTGAAAATTTAAGCTTTATTGACTATTGTAATGAGCATGGTGTTGATTATAACTTTTCAGCCCCAAGAACACCCCAGCAGAACGGGGTGGTAGAGTGAAAAAATCATACTCTAGAAGACATGACTAGAACAATGCTTGTTGCTAGTAGTCTTCCTAGAAACTTTTGGGCCGAAGCCTTGAACACATCGTGTTACATTATAAATAGATGCATGATCAGAGCCATTCTAAACAAAACTCCTTATGAGCTTCTCAAGGGTAGAAAACCCAATATTACGCACTTGAGAGTATTTGGTTGTAAATGTTTTGTGCGTAATAATGGGAAGGATACCTTAGGAAAATTTGATCCAAGGAGTGATGAGGCGATATTTCTTGGTTACTCCTCACATAGTAAAGCATACAAAGTGTTTAATAAACAAACCTTGTCTGTTGAGGAGAGTGTGCATGTATTATTTGATGAAACTAACTCTCTTGTTGAGGATGATGCACAGGATGCAGAGTTTGAACTGGGCCTAGCTAGAAAAGACTCATTGCTCACACATGAGATAGGTAAGAGTTCCGAGGCTGGAATAGAACCGGGAGCTGTTTCCTTGGAAGGAGGGCAAGGTTCGAATCAGACAGAGGGAAGCACTGCTAAACCCAGTTTGGATCAAAACCAGCCTAAATCTTCCAGAACCGGCTCAGAAACAGGCTCCAGAACAGGCTCGGAAACAGTTCCTGAACCTGTTTCGCCGAGTATTCCAGTAAGAGTAGAAAGCGTGTCTGTGGACCCCCTTACTCCACGACCACGGAAGCATCAAAGTTTGCACCCCCTTGATCAAATTCTATCTGACATTAATACAGGAGTGCAAACCAGATCCAAGCTTTAAAATTTCTATGCTTTTTATGCTTTTCTCTCTAATATTAAGCCTAAAAATGTTAATGAAACCCTTGCAGATTCAGATTGGATTACAGCAATGCAAGAGGAGCTTTATCAGTTTGAAAGGAACAAGGCCTGACATCTTGTACCTCAGCCGGAAGACAGATCAATCATTGGCACCAAGTGGTTGTTCCGAAACAAGCTTGATGAGTTCGGAACAGTCACCAGGAACAAGGCCCGGCTGGTGGTTCAAGGCTACAACTAAGAAGAAGGCATTGATTATGAAGAAACCTTTGCACTTGTTGGAAGGATTGAGGCCATTCGGATCTTGATAGCTTTTGCAGCCCACATGGAGACCAAACTCCATCAGATGGATGTCAAAAGTGCATTCCTCAACGGATACCTTAAAGAGGAGTTGTATGTCATGCAACCCCTTGGTTTTGAAAGTAAAGAACTTCCTAACTATGTTTTTAAACTTGACAAAGCACTGTATGGTTTAAAACAAGCTCCTAGAGCTTGGTATAAACGTTTGTCAAACTTTTTATTGGAAAATGGTTTTAGAAGAGGCAAGGTTGATGATACCTTGTTTCTAAAATCTAAGAGGGAACATTTGTTGATTGTCCAAGTATACGTCAATGATATTATATTGGGTGCAACACACAATGATTTATGTGAAGAGTTTTCAAAAATGATGAGGAGTGAGTTTGAAATGAGCATGATGGGTAAGCTTCATTTTTTCTTAGACTTGCAAATTAAGCAAACTTCAAACGGCACCATGATACATCAACAAAAATATGTCAAGGAATTACTTAAGCAATTTGGAATGGAATCGGCTAAGCCCATTGATGCTCCCATCTCTCCTTCAATCAGATTAGTAATGGATGATGGGAGTCCCTCAGTTGAGGAGAAATCCTATAGGGGCATAATAGGGTTGCTTCTTTACCTAACTGCTAGTAGACCTGATATTGTTTTCAGTGTTGGTTTGTGTGCCCGTTTTCAGTCTAAGTCTAAAGAATCACATTTAAAGGCTGTTAAACGGATTCTTAGATATCTTAAACATACACCTGATTTGGCTTTATGGTATCCTAAAGAATGCAACTTTGACCTTGTTGGATATGCTGATGCTGACTATGCAGGTTTCTTGGTTGATAGAAAAAGCACCTCAGGTATGGCTCATTTTCTTGGACCCTGTTTGGTATCTTGGGCAACCAAGAAACAACACTTAGTTGCCATGTCCACAGTAGAAGCTGAATATGTTGCAGCTGCTTCGTGTTGTGCTCAACTATTATGGATAAGGCAACAACTCAAAGATTTTTGTGTTGACACGGGATGCATTCCCATATTTTGTGATAATACAAGTGCAATTAATATTTCCAAAAACCCTTGTCAACATAAAAGGACTAAACATATTGACATTCGTCATCATTTTTTTGAGAGACAATGTTGAAAAAGGCTTGGTTTCAATGAATTTCTGTGCCACTAATAAACAAATTGCTGATATTTTCACCAAGGCACTGAATAGAGAACAGTTTGGGAAGAACAGATTGGAACTGGGTCTGATTAAAATGACTTGAGAATGCCTAATTAACCGCAATGCTTGTCCAGTTAAAGGGCTTTTTAGGTCAAACCTGTTAAAATTATTGGTTGCAGTTAAACCTGGTGCTATATTTAGCATATGTGTGAAATACAGCTTGTTGACACTCATTGAGGTCTAATGATATTGCCCTTATTGTCCCATGTTACTGAACAACTGACCGCAGAAACAAGCACCAAGAACAGGTATGGCCACTGTTTGTCACTTTGTGTGAATCAGGTAGTTAATTCCGTTGTTGAGAATTTTTTTTAAAGCGCGCGTGGCTGGGAGACTTAATGCTACTCTTTCGGTTGAAAGCCAGTTGACCCCTTAACTCCCTTGCCTGCTCACGTCGCTCATCAGCCACCAAAAATCTCTCTCAATCTCCCTCTCTCACTCAAACCAAAACCTTAATCTCTCGCAAAACCCAAGCTTCTCTTCACCATCAATGGCGAACTCTGGCAGTAGTTCCTTCGCCTCTGAGAAACGCCGCACCACCACCTCTCAATCTCCAGTCTCGAAGCGCACGCGCATGGCGTCTCTGCCAATGCCCACATCTCTGCCCTTATCGGCGGCTACGACACCAGTACCACTCAGAGGCACGGGGTTCAATTCTCTACCCCCTTTGTCTATTTACTCTACAATTTTTGGTTTTTTGAAGTGTCTAGACTTGCGAACGGTAGGGTTGAAATTGGGTGATGTTCCTCCTGTATTTGGATGAGATTTGGTATTGTTCGACCCTAACGTGGAACCTACTGGGTCTAAGGGTGTTCTTGAAACCAATGGGGGTCAAGCTGTGTCTGATGATGTTCTTGAAGTAGACACGGCACGATCAGGGCCTGAACCTGTTCCTGAACTGGGTAAAGCCTGAATGGGGTCTGCACTCGTTTTCTTTAATAGAATGGATGACCCCATCATTAATTTAGATTGAGTGGACGACGTTAAGGAGACTAACAGTGATGGATCTGATTCAACCATAGAGGTTCTCCAGCCGTAGCCCTTCCAAAAAACTAGACCGGATGAATGGGGGTCTAGACGTCGGTTTAAAACCACCACTTCCAAACCTGTTTTCACACCTGTTCATAGACCTCGAACTTGCAGTTTTGGTTCACTCTTTGATTCTTCTCAGCCAAAACAAGTACCTGAACCTTCTCTTACAAAAGCCTCTGCCAAACCTACCAAAGAATCTACCCAGTCTCCACCAGAAAAAACCCAGAACACCCAAACCAAAAGGAAAAATGTTTCAGAACAAGGACTAGAACAGGTGCTTAAAACTGAGGAGATTGCTTCCAAACAGGTGCCTGCCTCTGCTCCATCGGTGAAGCCTTCCTCAAAAAGAGCCTCATCAAAGAGAAAGGCTGCTTTCCAATAGGTGCCCATAGAAGCAAAGCCTGATGAACCCAAATCCAAGAAAGTCAAAACAACCATGACCACAGTAGCCAAAGTTGCCCATTTTCTCCAAAGGAGTGTGGTACGGGGCAAAATTGTAAAAGTTACTTATGTTCAGGATCAGGGTCTGGAGATGTTCTTGGATAAACTTCCAGCCCAGGGTTGGTTAGACCTCTTTGCAAACACCCAGAGAGGGTGTTCAGTACCTGATTTGGCAGAATTCTATGCCAACTGTGATGTCACCAATGGTGTGGTCACAAGTGTGGTCAATGGGAAAAGATTGCGGTCAATGCTAAGAAATTGGGAGAAATCCTAGGAGTTCCTGCTGAGGGCTTTGGGGTGTATGTGAGGGAAAACAAGACAGTGCTCGGAGCTGAAAGATTACTCAAATTGACTCAAAGGTTGAGTCAATAACCAGGGTTGAAAACACCCAAGTCAGTCAAGAAAGGGGAGATGACACCTTGTCACCGGTTGCTCTTCTGGTTTATCATCAAAAACATCATCCCCCGGTGCCAAGGGCGTAACCTTGCAGATGCAATGGATCAGTGCCTTATCGATCTTCTGGACCGGGAGAGCAGATCAACCTACCAGCCATCATGATCAGTCATATCTCCCGCATTGTCAACACGGCTAGAGAACATGACCTGGGGTATGGTTTTCTCCTGACTTCGGTATTTGAGCACTTTGGGATTTCTTTACAGAAGGAGGTCGGGGTGCAAGTGACAGATGAGATAGGTAGTAGCACCCTGATCAGTTGTGAGTTCAAGCTTACAAAGGGTAAGACTACTGGTTCCAAACAGGGGCCTCGAACACCCTTTACCCCTGTTCCTGGTTCTTCCTCCCGTGAGCCTTCTGTTGATGCCTTGCTTCTGGACCAAAAACGGTTGAAGACCGAGCTTGCTGAGGTTAGAGCTGCTCTTGCTGAGGAGAAGACTCTCAATGCCAAACGCCATGAGGATCTAATGTCAATTCTTTCCGTCTTCACAGCCAAATTCTCTTCTCCTCCACCCTGAATCAGCTCAACCCCCTGATTCTTCCCTGTTCTGTCTTCCTTTATTTTTCACCCTGTTCTCAACAACTGTTTCTCACTATCTGGTTGTGCTTTGTGACTGACAATGGTTTATGCTAATCTTGGTTGGATCTACTGTACTGTTGTGCCATGCTTGTCTTCTTGTTGTTATTTGTTTATGCGTGACTCGGATGGCCAATATCATTACCGTACCATATACTTGAGTGTATCGCAGGTTGTTTTTCCTCCATTACCCAAGTGGTGGTGACTGCAAACACCCTGCTTCTCTTGTTTGACCTAAGCACCCTTTTTCAATGATGTCAAAAGGGAGAAGATGGGCATGACCATGATCGTTTTAGTTTGACCTAACTCCAGTTGACTTCTTAAAAAGGGGGAAGATGGGCATGACCATGATCGATTTAGCTTGACTGAAACTTGCTTCTGTCTTTTATGTCAATATGGTTATTTGGTTTGTCATCATCAAAAAGGGGGAAATTGTTGACAATATTGGGACACTGTTGACTCCATCCTTATGTAATGTGAGGTTTTGATGATAATAAACACAAATGTAATATACACTTGAGTGTGTTGATCGAACAGGTTCCAAATACTGTTTGGAAAACTTTGAAATTGCTTGATTAACCATGGTCGAGAACAGATCTTAAGAACAGTTCCTCAGAATAACTAAATGGCAAAGAACTTAAAGCACATCAAAGACATGGAGTACTTCAGAAACAGCTCCCGGAACAGTTCTGAGTAACATCATAGCAACAGGTCTTAAGAACAGTTCCTCAGAACAGCTGAATGGCAAAGAACTCAAAGCGCATCAAAGACATGAAGAACTTCAGGAACAGCTCAGGAAACAGTTGTGAGTAACATCACAGCATTGGAGTGACAAGTCAAAATCCTATAGATGCTGTTCGGTTGATTCAACAAGAGTCTTGGCTTGTTATAGGTTTTATTTTCTTAGATTCTTGTTAATATGTCACTTGGAAGATCTTGATTTAACATTTACTTTGAATGATTTTTAAGAACACTGTCTCAGATCAATTCTGAGATCAGAGTTCAGACTGTTTTCAAGTCAAAATGATTTTTGCACAGTTTTTCTAAAATCTTGGGTTGACGGTTTTTGAAATTATTTGAGATATATTTTCTGTTATCATTAAACCAAGGATAAGTTATTTTTTGGCTTTGAAATATATTGTGGAGATTTTGAGTCTAGCTTTTAGGGGGAATCTTTTATAAAATAAACCAAACTCTTATTTTTGGAATATGAATAAGAAGATGAGAAATTTTGGGATTTGGCTACTGAAAATATTCGTGGCTTCCCATAATCTGTTGTGCTGCACAAAGATCTTATCCTTGCGGCTCAAGCACACAAAGATCTTGTTACCTTCTACTATTTAAGGAGCTCCTCCACCTCCACATGAAAATAAGTTTTTTACACGGTTTTCACATAAAATTTTCAAAGGGTTTCTTACACGGTTTTCAAGGAATTGAACTTACAAATCATATTTTCAGAAAAACCATCAAAGTGTGCGTGAAAATTGAGTCATCTTTCTTGGCATACTAGGAGCAAAATTGTACCTTACATTCGCTTAGTTAGAAGCACAAAAGTGAGGTTTATTTTTATTCTCTTCTTTCATCAAAGTGAGAGTTGAGTGTGTCCAAGCCTAGGGAGGCTTTGGACGTGGGTAATTTATCTTGGGAAGACAATTACGTGAGTGTGTCCAAGTCTGGGAGACTAGGACGTGGTGTATAACTAGTCTAAGGGTAGACGGTTACGTGTGTTGCAATTGTAACAGAGAAGGTTACCTTTGTAACGTGTTTAACGCGTATAGTGGAAGTGTGTGAAAATCCTACTGGGGTAGGTCGTGGTTTTCGCCTCGGTTGGGCTCGAGGTGTTTCCACGTAAATATCCGGTGTTCACACTTTTCTACTTATTTCCGCTGTTTTACACTTTCTGAGCACTTTATAAACAGTTCGTCCGAACAAGGTCTAAGCTTGTTTCCAGAAAATTGCAAAAATTTGGCAACACAATTCACCCCCCTCTTGTGTTTGTGTACTCTCAAATCTAACATGTACCTTTCATTTCTTTCATTCATTTAATTTTTTAGTTTGTGTACTTCAGGCATGTGACCCGTAGAAGTCGTGGTCTCCAGTGAGCCGTTATTGAGCTTGTTGGATATGTCCTTTGTGTTTTTATTGTTACAGGTACCAAATGTAAAGCTCTAAGCCTAAGTTATAGTCTGTTTTTAGGAAAAACTCTCTCCTTTTCGTTCTAAAACTTTAAAGAATAATTAATACCCCTAATCCTAGAGGTAGGATTGTTATACTTTAATAACCCTACCCATAGGGTTAGTGGTGTTACGATTATACAATAGCATAATAATTATAGACGTACTATATCTCCGCTATGATCCTTTAGTTCATATGTGCATACTTTTGGGATGATCGGGAAGCGCAACCGTTAATCAAAGTCCGGTATGGTGGTAATGGGTCCATCCTTAGCCATTAAAAAAAAAAACACTAAAAACATTTATTCAACATTTCAATCAATTAACATTTATTAATAATTCGAAGAGGAGTTGTAGAAAGATCTGGACGTCCACTTTACCTGCATACCATGGTGTTGTGAAATTAATTGAAAGAATGGTTTGAAACGTTCCAAGACCTTGATATTAATCATATATTATTAGCTAGGTATCACAACCATAAACGCTGCCCATATTTGTTAGGCTTGGACCCAAATTTCTTAAATCTTCTAAAGGTACTCCTTTACTCCATTTATGAAGACATACATATATATATATATATATATATATATATATATATATATATATATATATATATATATATGTATATGTATATATATTCTAAATGGTCACATCATATGAAGATATTACCATTACAAGGATTCGTAGGTTCCTCTAGCATAGAAATCGCTAATAACTCTTAAAGCTCTTTAATGGTTAGCGTTAAACTTTTTCCCACTTGCTTTAGGTTTCCAGGATAGTCAGGAGAGGCAAAATATTATTTAGTCAAACTTGCTTTCGGTCATCACCCCCCCCCCCCGGGGCCCCGTCCCCAAAACACCCAAGGAACATAGGAAACCCCAAAGGTTGGTTTTTCCACAAAACTGAGAACTTGCCAACTTTAATAGCCAGGACAATGGTATAACTGCTGCTACATAGTAAGAAGCACCAGCTACTAGGGACCTACCAAGGAAAAGAAGGAGAACTGATTCAATACAATGAAAGCAATTAAAAAAAAGAAATACTGTATAACAGGGTTGTGGACGTTTGCCGAGCTCATACTCGAAAGGAGATGGCTGCAATGAAGATACTCAAAAGACCCACGAGAGTGTATGTAGAGAGGAAGGAGAAGTTATTTTGGTTATAAGAAGGGTCACACACTTATGGGCATTATAGGAGGTCTAGGAGGTGTTTTGGACAGAGGTAGACTCTGCTAATGTTATCATTTTGGTTTATAAAGGATAAGAGATGGAATTTGTTTTGATAGCGATAATGTTGTAGGTGCGATCTCAACGAGATGGTTATGATAATTATGTATCTGATTGCTAATTATAAGAGACAAAATAATCTGGTTTCAAACACAGTATGCCAACGTTAGCTATCAATCATCATAATGGGGAAGGGCTGATCATTACGCTTGTATTTAGGAAATAGGACATGCCAGCAAGTAAAATAGCCATAATAGTTGGCTTCTTTTAACACTAACAACATTGAGATAATGATAATGATGATAATATCGGTGGTAATAATAATACACAATGATGGGACTAGGGATGGCAGTTACATCCGGATTCAAACCAGATCTGATCCAATTCGAGGTAAAATTATCCGATTCAAATTCGAGACAGAAAAATTCATGTCCGAATCGGATAAAAATAATCCAAATCCGAGTCGGATTCCGATTGGAATCTGAGGAAGGATAAAATTTGATTCAACTTTTAATCTGATCTGACTAGTTTTTTAAATATTTAAAATTTAAAATTTAAGTTTAAATTTTAAAATTTTTAGAAATAAAACCTACCCAATGTACCAACCCTCCCCCCAGCCCAACCTGCCAGCGCAGTCTAGTGTTATTTGTACTCTTAATTTTTTTTTCTTTTCATGAGTTAGACATGTTATTTGTGATATTTCAAATGTATCTCGTAGTTGTTAAGACTTGTAATTGTTGGAGCATGTTGTCGTTTTGTTGAGTTTGAAATATGCTCATTCTTTTATTCTTCGTTTAGCTTAAATGTTCAGGATTCGATTAACACGATATACGAATGCACATCATCGTATCGATAGATATGTAGAATATAGAAAAATTATATAAAATTATTGCGTGGTGAAAGGAATTATTTCGGATCGGATTAAATTCGACTCTGATCCGATCTGACTCGGATCGCATCTGGAGGTTCTCTTTCAATTCGCCGGATCGGATTCGGATTGGATTTTCGAATCCGAATATAATCGGATGTGGATTCGGATGTTACAATATCCGATCTGAATCCGATCCGTTGAAATCCCTAGATGGGGCACCTATATTTACATTATTGTTAATGATGTCTCTAGCATCGTTATTAGGCTTCTGTCCACAACACATTAGTCTAATCCAAAAAAGTTGGATCGCCAATATTTGTTACTTTGGTCTACTCACTTCCGTCAATAATATACATATGTATACACACCACACATACACACACACATGCATAAATACATACATACATACGTTCATGCATACATATATGTATGTATACACACACATATGTATATATGTATGTATGTATGCATATGTGTGCATACACATATATATATGTGTGTGTGTGTTTATATTGTAGGTCAGTTGAAATAATTACATACTTGTTAACAAAAATTTTAATTACCTTCAAAAAGATGAGGTTGCTTTGGTCTCATATGCTTCTCCATTTCCCATGTTGCTTACGCAGTAGCCTCATTAGACCAATGGACTTGAACAAGTGGATGATCTTATTGCATAGCTTCATCTCACAATGATCAAGGATCTTCAATGGTTGTTGCTTATATGTTAAGGTCCACATTAAATCACATGAGTAGAGTCATGTATGTATTTTCAAAGCCGTGATATATGGAAGACGTTATGGACACTATCAAGCTCAAGGTGAGGAGCTAGACAATAAGCAACCTTGTTAATCTTCTCGATTATGTCATAAAGCCCAATGAATTTAAACTTAGCTTACCATGCTCGTTGAATCTCTTGACACCTTTGCTTTGTGATACCCTGAGTAAAACTTTTTCTTCCACTCGGAACTCTAAGGGTCGTCTTCGGCATTCATCATCATAAGTTTTCTCCCTGCTTTGTGGTGACTTCATTCTAGCCTAGCTGAGGTGCACTTTGTTGTAGTTGCATGGATTAAATCGGCTTTGGTGACTAAAGCTTCATCGATGTTGCTACAACATAGCGGTGCCCTACACTTCCTCCTATACAGAGGCTCAAAAGGGGTCATTCCAATAGTGGTCTGATAGCAGTTATTACATGAGAACTCCATAAAATATAGCAACTCAATCCAAGATCCCTGGAAATCTAAAATACAAGCTCTTAGCATGTCTTTCAAAATCTGATTAGTTTTCTCTATCCGACTATCATGGTAAGACATACTGAAATTATGTTTAGTCCCAAATGCTCCATGCATACCCCATAAAGATGTACTACTTCTTTAATGTATAGCCTTCTAGTCTTTCCACTCCCCAATTCCCTCTAATTGCCATAAAATGGATAGAATTTGGGGTCAGTCCACAATAGATCAAATTAGGTCCATTTCCCATTAGTCATAGATAATTCTATGGTAAAGTCCGTTGAAATTGACTCTTATTTCTAAGTTGGAATCTAAAGTGACTGTAACTCTCCTATAGGACGATGATGTTCAAACTCGACCTATTGACATGTTAAGCATCTAGAAGCATAGTAGTTTGCTACCTCCTTTTTCATGTTATATCCCACCAAAAATTTTTTGTATATTATCCCTTGGATGGATAGAGTATGAGCTACTATGGGCTTCACTCATAATTTTCTAAGTTCTTTGTTGTTTTGTACACATATACAACCCTAAAATTTTAAAAACCAATCCTCTTGGGCTACAAACCTTCGCGACCTTAAGCCAAAACATCATTTTCTAACTTCTCTAAATAAAGATAAGTAACTTGTGCATCAGTCATCTCATCTATTAAATTTTACTGCACCTTTACAGCCATTAGACATCCCTTTTTATGCCTATGTATGATCTGGATTCCAAGTCTCCAAAGGTCATCATGCATGGTAGGTTAGGTGACAAGGATAAAGTTCAAAGAATGATGGGCTTTATGGCTTAGGGTATCAGCCACTACATTAGATTTGCTAGGATGATATTGAATGTCTAGGTAACAATCCTTAACGAACTCCAACCATAGCCTTTGCCTCAAATTGAGTTTTTTTTGGGTGGCGTGACACTTTGTAACCCCTAGGGTTAGGCGTATTAATGAATCTTAATTCCTAATTAAATTTTGGGGTGAAATGAACAGAGTTTCCCCTAAAAATGGGCTAAAACCAGGCTTCTAGTCTTATAATGGGTTTCTATGCGCAATAAACGCACAAACATATATTCATAACTCAACGGCTACACGCCTGATATCATAACTCTATGGACCACACATCCGTAATATACTAAACAATATAGTTCAATAATAGAAATGAAATGAAAAGTACAACTCAACGAATCACACATCCGGAGTACTGGGGTTTACATCCTAAAAGAAAATAAACAATTCCAGCTATAAGACGACTGATAAATCAGTTGGTTGGCTCACATGGCCATACAGAGTGACTTCTAGACAATATGCATTACATGACTTCAGTAATTAACTTACATGCACTTAAGAACTTAAATGACATCACAATACATTACTAAGCTTGCAACTTAACTACAAAAGCATATAAATCTACTTCTAGGGCAGTAAGGAGATTTCACATCGACTTACGTGAACTTCTTCTTCCTGTCACTTTAGCAACCGAGGGGAAAAGGGGAAAAGATGGGGGGATGAGCTACCACACACTCAGCGAATGACTCCCGACCCCCAGAAAAAAAAATTAGTTGCACAGCATACTTTAAATAGCACTTGCACACACAATCTGATATATAATATCATATAATAAGCATGTAGGATCTTCCACATCTGTCATCACCTCAATGACCTTTCTAGTATAAAGGTAACCCTATACTCCTTCTAATTCACATCCAAGGTACTTAACTTGCCTGAACTAAGTCTCTTATAGCTTATTGGTGGTAATTTCATGTTATATCAACACAAGTTCGCACAATGTAAGCATAATGTCGCATAACACGCGCATAGGATTCATTAATAAGCTATCTCATGCAACAATTCAGGCATTAGATGTAATAGAACACTTAGTTCACATATAAACACCTAACGTCAAGGCGTTTAAACAAAATGACAAGTGAGACTTCCTTTTGCAAGAGAGTAACATTAATGCATATCCCTTAAATCAATGGGAGTTCTTATAAAACCATTGTTATGCACTTGGTAGATAATTGAAACTCAATAAAAACTATTTTCAAGAAAACATGCACCTTTTCAAATATTTACACCAACATTGCCCTCGAATGAGGCATTCACATCACATAACACACACAAAATCATTTTCATAGGCATCGGAATCTCATATTTGTGCTGGGGACGGGTGAGGCCGTCACTCACGTTCCATTGTACTAGTGAGATCGTCACTCACATTTCATATTATCCCCATCGGGATCTTCTAGGGTTCTCACTTCTGGGTCTACTCCCTGGGTAACATATTACCCCCGTTAGGGTCTTCTAGGGTTCTCACTTCTAGATCTACTCTCTAGGAAACATATTATTCCCATCAGGGTCTTCTTGGGTTCTCACTTCTAGATCTATATCCCTAGGTATTAGCTTTCCTAAGAACTAGGCATTCTCCCTAATCATTATACATGTAGCACTAATTTCGTCACCCAAAATGTTTTAGATGCATTCACCTCTAAATGCATCTGCGTCAAAACTTTCATTGTATCACAAACAATGACATTCTCATTCTCACGAGGCTCGATGCCTTAATGATTTCACATTGAGTTTGAAAGAATAAAACTACTCATTTGATAAAATATGCGCAAAATAAGTTAATATTTGCATATTCATTCACTTTTCAAGGCAGATAACATGGAAACTTGTTTTTAAACGTTAACAGTTGTATTCACACATGAATATCTTGATTTCTTTACATTTTAGATGCAACAGTCATTTCACAACACATTTTGCCTAAAAACTCTCATTGCATCACAACAATGGCACTTTTATTCTCATGGAGACTAAATGCCTTAAATGGGTCATTCAACATTTGAAAAGCATACAACCATTCATCTTATCAAATTATGCTTCGAAATAAGTTAATGGCCGAATATGCAATTATTTTTCAAAGGACACGTCATTAAAACATGTCTTAAAAGCTTACATGTCTACAACTCGTTCATAGTTAGTTTCGCTTAAAAGTATCCTTGTCAAACGAATGGTCTACAGTCATTGCAAATCACATAACTCAACATGCGTGCCACATCATAGTAGTTCGCATGCATGCCTATTAACGCGCGCCTTTAAGCATAACACGAACATATTCATTCATAACTTGCGTTGTTTCCAACCAATGGCCCATTTAAGTAATTTCGAGAAATAACTAAGGCTTCCGTAAGCATTTAAGTCACTTGTTTAAGCAGTTAGGATATCGTGTTAGCCACGGTAATGAACAAACTACTCTTAAACAAATTACTTGAAGAATGTAGTTATTCAAAAGCATTAATGCTAGAATGGTAGTGCATGCTTAATAGTGAATCAAGCAGGCTTTAATCAAACTGACTCATATTTCACAAATTATTCAACACGAGACCCTTAAACACGAATAGGCAACTTGAACAGCTAGGGTTGCAACACTTGGGCATAGAATTTAGTCGTGATATACATACGTAGCACATATAAGTCATGGGCTAACAAAATCACAATCTTAATCTAGCGGCATGCAATCGAAGGCTCAAAGCATCTGATATCTACATATTGTCATGACGATAATCGAAACAAGTTCAAGATTCATGCAAGCACGTTGAATCACGGAAGCAAGTACACAATTAGCACATCTCACCACTTCCGTAATTTACCAGTTTAAACCCCGAACTCCCTCCTCACAGCACCGACCACAACAATCCTCAAAATCATTTCAGTTCAACCCAAATGATTCACTGACTACTTATAATTTCTCAACTCATTATGGTTTCAACCTAACTACTAAATTAGCTATCACAAATATTTCAAAAATATTTGTAAATTAAAAGTAGGTTTAGGGATCAGGAACCACTCACTTGGACTCCAAGCTAAGGACCCGTTCTAAGGGCTTTTGGGTGTTGTTGTAGATGATCAGGAACTCGAAAAGTCAACTCCTGATTCACTGCTAATCTCACAAAACAACTAGCCCGAACCTGGTTTCTACCCTTTTTCGTTGCAGCTACTCTAGGTCTTCTGCTCTCTCGGTGTTGCCATGGTGGCTGTTGTCAACTCCAGCCACCAATAGCGGCAGTGGTGTGGCAGTGTTTGGTGGTTTCTGGTGTCTGCTAGGGTTTGGTATTTGGTTCAGTCGGCATGCATGGAAATAGGCTTATTCCTTTGCTTCACCACTCGCTAGCTGCCCTCCACTACCGAACCGCCACCAGCGAACCATGCAGGAGCCACCGAGACCACAATTCTGTGACCTCTCCCTCAATCTATTTCTCCCAGTCTAGTTGCCACTTGTCGTGGAAAGGAGGCCAGCTGACCGTGGCCAGCCCGCTGATGTGCCATCGTCATTGGCTGACTGGCGCTGCTCTCTCTCTCTCTCTCTCTCTCTCTCTCTCTCTCTCTGCCGATTGCTACGCAGGGCTAGGTAGCAGGGAACCCCCGTCTCTGTCGTGTTTTTCCTGGGAAGAAGATGGGCTTCGACCCTCCTTTGATCCCTTTTCCTTTCTTTTTTTTTTTGTGTTGTTGCTTGCCCATTCAACTAATATTACTAGCCCAATCTTATGTATCTTAGTCTAAAGTCAAGCCGGTAATACTATCGCTCATCAATTTATTCGTCCCGATAATAAGGTTCGGTCTAATATTTAATGAAACTAATCCCAAAGCTTGACAATCTAGTGATATTCGGGAAATGATTAAATTAAAATGTCGGCACCATTTAATGCCACTAGTTAGCATGAATTAAATTTCAAAATCAATAATAATAATAATCCTCTTTTTAGTAACATTGTCACTTAAGCAAGCACATCGATACTAATTTAATTTAGCTAAATAATAAAATACAACTTCGTAATAGCAAAAAAATAGGCTAGATAGCTTAAATAAAATGCGGGTATTATAGGTGCATATGCATTTGAGGCTTTTATGATTAATGGAAATTCGACAGGATGTACTAAAAAAGTTGTGCCTCCAAATTTTAATAGCAAAGACAATTCTAGCTAACTCGAGGTTATGAGTGGGATAGTTTTTCTCATAAGATTTGAGTTACCAAAAGCTATAGGCTTTCCCTATCGTCTTGCATAAGGACACAACCCAACCCATGCTTGGAGGCATCATTATAAATTAAGAATTGTCGAGTCTTAGAAGAAAGACTGAAAACATGGGCAGAGGATGAGACAATCCTTAAGCATTTGGAAGGACTCTTCCCACCTAGGAGTCCACTCAAATTTTATAGCTTTCTTGATGACGTTGGTAAGAAGTAGGGCGATCTGAGAAAAATTCTAGACAAATTTTCTAAATAGTGCACTAAGCTCAAAAAACTTCGTATCTCAATAACATTGGTTGGTCTAGGCCATTTTTTTGTAGCTTCAAATTTCTGTGGATCTGATGTTATTCCCTCCATAGAGATTAGATGACCAAACAAAGTCAGCTTCCTCTAGCCAAAATTCAGACTTCTTTAATTTACCGTACAAGTTGTACTCTCTTAAAGTTTGCAAATTGGTCTTTCAATTATCTTCATGGTCCTATTTCGTTTGATAATACACCAAAATGTAATGATTAAAGGCCATAACAAAGTTGTCAAGGAAGGGTTTTAAGGCTTGATTAATAAGACACATGAAGGTTGTTGGGGCATTAGTAAGGCCAAAGGCATCATAATGCACATATCTTGTTTAGAAGACAGTTTTTATTATGTCTTTCGGGCTAACTCAAAGTTGGTGGTGTCCAAAGCAAAGATCAATTTTGGGGAACGCCCCAGCTCCTTGAAGTTTGTCAAATGGGTCATCAATACATGGTAAAGGATATTTGTTTATGGTGGCAATCTTGTTTAATTCCCGATAATCTACACATAAACGTATGCTACCATCCTTTTTTTCCACAAATACAATCAGTGTTTCCCAAGGTAAACACTTGGTCAAATAAATTCCTTGTCAAACAACTCCCATGGTTGAACCTTTAACTCTCTTAACTCACATGGAGCCATTTGGTGAGGTGCTTTGGATATGGGGGTGGCCTCTGGGGTAAGCTAGATTTCAAAGTCAATTTCTCTTTCAGGAGGAAGGCCTAAGAGGTCATTAGGGGAAACATCAAGGAATACAGAAACAACAAGGATGTCTTGAATGTTAAGCACACCTTTTGGTTTTGATTCAACTCTACATAAGTACCCTATACATCCTTTCCTAAGTAACCTTTAGGCTTTCATGAGAGATATAATCTTATAATCAATTTTGGCATTTCCCCCCTTAAAGTACACTTTGCCACCCTTTGGAGTCCCAAGGATAATAGTATGCTTTTCATAGTTAATCTTGGCTTGATATTTTGATAGCCAATCCTTACCCAAGTTCAAGGCAAATGAGAAGAGGTCGACTAAATTGAGTGAGGTCCCTTGGAAATGTCTCACGTCCTATGAATAAAGGAAAATCCTTCTACATGATGGAACGCATTATTTCCTAGTAGGAAGGTCAACAGAAATATCAGTTTGTGTTTTATGGAAGGTAACCCTAATTAAAAGGCTAGTGATGCAGATATATAGAAATGGGATACACCCGTGTCAAAGAAAGCATATAAGGGTTCAAAAGTCAAAAAGTTAACCTTTAGGCACCTTGAGGTATGAATCATTAATAAATCTAGGCCGGAGGTTTTGGACCAACTATTTTAGTACCTCGATGTTTAGTAACCAAATTTTTGGTACCCGTCATTTTCTGTACGCCCTTAAACTTTTAAAGTTGGCATTTTACCTAATTCTTGAAAACCTTCTTTTGAAAATTTTAAATTTGTGCATGTGATATTCTTCTCATAAATATTGCTCGAAACCCTCCCTCAATTGATATTAGAGTGACCCACCTTAGTAGCAGCCCAATTGAATTATATCACTGATACAGTTTAGAATTAACCAAAGAATTAGAAAAATTAAGTCCAAAGTTAAGGAGATAAGTAATAATTGTCTGTAATCCATCTTCCCCTAATCAAAGAAGTTACAGAGAGTGGAAAATCTGAGTTAAGCATTAGTATTCCATTTCAGCATAAATATTCTTTCTAAAATCCAAAAAATAAAAATTCATTTCCTTTGCAAGGTATAAAAATCAAACAAGAATCAACAACTCGGCTGAAAAATCAGTAAGAAAAACCAATGAAGATGGAGTATAAGCAGTACAATCTAGAAGAGTCATAAAATATGCTTGATAAAGATCAAAATCCAGAAAAATTAAACAAAATCATGGAAGCCATGGCAGACAAAGAAGTACTATTTGTTGATTATGAAGAGATAAATAATATCCAATTAGAAGAAAAAATATATCAACTGACGAACTTAATTAAATTAGAAGATCTAAAAGTTGTTCCTTCAGAAGAGATTAAGAAAAAATTACATTAAAAATATGGAAGATTAGTGGCTGAAAGCGAATTAATGAAATTGGTGATGAACTTAGCAATGATAAAATCGAATCCAATCTAGTTAATAATGTTATTCTAATACCTAAGAGTTTGGTGAATCATCAAGAAATACTTATGTGACCTATATATGTTCCAACAAGAAGAGCAATCAATTTTTCTTTTAGGTTTATCCCAAAGAAAACCACACTCTTTGAAGAAAATTAGCCTCACTCCAATTAGTCATACGGGTTACATTTTAAACATAGATGTGACTCGTAATAGAGAAAAAATATTTGAACATAGGAAAAGAGGTATGAATAATGTGCTAATCTAAATACCACATGGACTACAAAAAATTTTCTAAATTATATCAAATATAGTTTTTCTAGCACTGTATACTAGTACAACTCATTAAACAAGGAAGGTAAAAATGTATTAACAATGATAGAATCACCGACCGCTATGTTTACAAGATTATAAGGAAATCAAAACTACATTTATCGAAGCCAAACTTGATTCTAAAGAAAAAGCTAGAGAATGGCAAAGAATGATGAATAACACGGAGCCTTGGGATGTGAGATATTTTGAAAATTATATTGTTGAATTCAGTCATTATTACTATAAAATTGGGTATAATGAAGCTAATCCTGGTATGTCTATGACAAATTGCCTTATCCAATAAATTATTGAATCAATGAAAAATACAATGCATGGCTTGAAACAGCGGTACCATTGATACTCTTGGTACAAGAATCTCTTATCTAAGAAAATGGATTAATGATTAATGTTTGATCTCCAAAAACAAAAGAAAGTGAAGAAACAATTCCTAGCTTTAATATGAGAAAAGAAGAAAAAGAAAATTTTATAAGAAAAATATCTTTAACAAGCGCAAAGGAGAAAAATACAACAGAAAATATTACAGCAAGCCAAGTCCCAAAATATGCAGATTTTTTTAGAAAAAGCTGCTTATTGTTATGTATGAAAAAATAACTGTAGGTGTTGGAGTGTGGAGAAGTAGGATATTATGCAAACGAACGCAAAACTAGGAAGAACAACAAGCTTATTGAAACTTTGGGCAATTTAGATTATTTTAAGCTTATCTAGCCCTGAACAACGACAAGGGAATTGTTGAAATAGTAATGGAAATGAATATGAAGAAAGTGATTATAAAGAAACTAGTCATATGATGGAAAGTAGTTTAGTTAGTCTTGGCAACCTTCATGGAGAAAAATTTATAGTAGATAATGAGAATGAAGACATCAAAAGAGATTGAGTCATTCCTATAATCGAGAAGGATACAATCTCATTAATGATGATGTGAGAAAAGTAACAAAGTAAATACGTAAGCGAAATGATGAAAGGAAACTTAGAAATAAAAGACTTCGAATATGATGTGAGAAAAGTTAATCTCATTAATTATGAAAATATCTTTAAACATAACAAGGATAGAAAATACAAGTATACCAATGTTGGAAGTATCCAAGTTCAAATTACACAATGACGGTATTATGACAAAGATATTGATTGTTATGCATTATTATGTGATATTAGGCATACTAAATTTGATAATCAAATTATCGCATGGGTCAAGACTAATTTATGTCATGGTTCGGCAGGATTCAAGTGCCGGCCTGGATACTATGTGAGCCTAAAAGATTTATTTGCAAAACAAATTTCCCATCCCTTAAGATAAAAACCATTGGGATGGATATGAGGGGAGAAGGGTATCCAATGACGATAGTTTGAAAAATAATCTACAAATTAGGTAACACTATAGATCCAAAGACTAAGCAACAATGATAGAGACAAAAATATTTGAAAGTCATACTCCAATGTAAAAAATTCAAAGGCTAAATATCAATCCGTAAGAGATAAAAATTGATAGGTCTTGAATTTCTAGCATTGCCAATCCCACAAAAATCAACAAGAAAAATGTAATAAAATTGATGAGAATGGAAAAATTACCATTAAACACCAACTATTAAGAAGTATGAATACAAGATCAAAATGGGGAGAAGGAACTTCAACAGTTGAAGAGGAGCTTAAAGAAGATGAGACAATTACCATGACCAGTGAAATGAGTAGAATGGATTTTAAACCCGTGAGACACAGTGTAAATCGAAGTATGATTTTAGATATAAAAGTCATTGGGTATAAAAGGAGTATTATTAGTGAGCCATCCTATAAGGATGAATTTGTCGAAAATTTGACCATGGAGATATGCGATGAAGCTACCAATACTAGTTACAATAGAATTTACATACAATAAATATATGTTTCGATGGACGTAATAGATATGAATTTTGTGCCTGCATCGATAGTGATTGTTCTATCTGTTTTGGAAAAAGATTTCTATTTCTAGAATTTGTAACGCCCCCAAGATATGATGTCTGACTAATCTAACTTAATCACTTTCTTGCTTATGGATTGCAGCGAAGTCTTTTGATTGGAGGCACTACCGCCGTTCCGTAATGGCATAAGGCTATTTGAGTCTACCTGTAAAGTCATGTTACCCATGTAACCACTTGGTTCACCAAATATTTGGTACATCATACATTTAGTCATTTATACAATTTATGATACATCTGATAACTTAGTGCATGATTACCAAATACTAGTAGACATTATGTCCAAAAGAATATATAACCAACCTGTCCTTAGGGATGCTAGCCTATAAATCACTGTGAACGCTTAGCTAGCTAACGTTCAGTAAAAACTGCAACTCTCGCTCATTCCTTGCTACCTTCTGGCTTGCGAGGAGGAAAACGGTTCATTGATCTCTTACCTAAAACAGAAAATATAAAAACATTTGAATAATGAGTCGAAGCTCAGCACGTACATCCCTATGCTGTAAAATAAGTTTTGTAATCAATTAGTTAGGCGCCCGCATTTCAAAACATTTGCTTTGCAAACAAGAGAGAGAATTTAAGAATAAAGTTAATTTGTCGGATATTATCTGAAAGTGGACCACTAACTTATGTGACAAAACGTTACACAAAATGATCCATTATATGAATATCATATTGATTTTGCATGGTTTGAGAAACATGTGAGTTTTCGAAGAGCACAGGCAATGGACGTACCTGATCCTTCAGAATCTCTCTCCGTTTTATTCAAAATCGTTTGCTAGCAGCTTGAAGCGATAGAGGTGGCCTCAGTTCTGCTCCAAATATGTAATTCTTCGCAATTAGTGCAAGATGAAGAAATTTCATTAAAATTCTTGGCCTAATGAATAATTTAAGGTCAGTCGACTTCTACTTTTTATTATTAACACAACAATTATTATTAACTTAATTTGATTTCATTTTATGTTTCTTTTTGTTCCTCCCCTTTATGTTGCCAATGTTCATTTAATGAATGTTATAAAAGTGAAACAGGGCAACTTGCCATGTGTTTATTAATGACGACATCATTACCATCACTATCTAAATAATTGCTATAAGTTCAATACACTATTACTATTGTCGTCATTTCAAATTATTGATCCCCACCACCATTATTATTATTAAAATTGTCATTATTGTTATTAGTATTACTGTTATTAATATCCATCGCACTTGTGGATATAAACCACATCCTTGGTAGTGTATTAATGAACACTTTTGTTTATTTCCTTATTAGGTGAGTGTAATGCCCCCAAATTAAACATGTTTCACTGCTTGTATTTTCCTTAATAAATCCTTTAATTATAATCTAGACAATTCAATGATAGGGGCATTATCGCCATCCAAAAGGACAAGGCTTGAAACATGAGTACTATATATAACACAATTAAGTATAGCTTCAATCATACACATACACACATGATCAATCCATATATAATCAACTGTTAACCAACATAAGGTTTTTACACTATAGTAAAAATAATTCACCATGTAATCTGCATCTCCATCCACTGAAGATTTCAATATACAGCTCTAAAAATATGCATACACTGTATCAATGTTGATCCATCCAGATTTCCTTGCTCAACTTATTCTCTTCCGCTGGTTTACTAGCATGAAGATGATTCTCTGAGCATTTGGCTAAAACAAAACATAAAAAACATTTCGAACTGTGAGCCGAAGCTCAGTACATGCATTCCTCGATTGTTAAATGATCATTGAAACACTAGTTGGGCCCGCTTTGTAATTCATTTTAAGTTAAAATAGTGAATGAGATGAATGTAAAACCGCATTGCTAGTTATTATCTGATAGTGAACCCCTTGATACTGTTACGATCTATGAACAGGTGTATACCGATCAAGCCGATCAGGGGACCTGGCCTGAAGCCGCGCGAGTAACTGAAGGGCGAATGCTCTATAGACAATAACTGGTGGGGTCACTAATTAAATGATAAATCACTGTGTAAACTGATTCATTGATGTACTTACCGAAATATGATAACTTTGATAAATACACTATAATTTCTAAAGATACAGGCAATGAACGTACCTGAAATCTTTAAAATGATATTTCACTTGATGATACTTATGCACAATGGAAACCATAGACTAGGCCCAGATTCTGCTAAAGAAATATAATTATAGGTAAATGCAGTTAGTAAACAATATTTACTCCCAGAGTTTGTAACTTTAATGGAAATTGATTAATTAAAGAGCTTTTATAATTCCAATAATTCAATATAAGATAAGTTACAACAAAATGATTTAAAAAATAAGTCAATTAGGGTTAGTGAACTTGAAATACAACAAACTAAAACAAAATAGACCAAACTGGAATGATTGAGGTGATAATGAAAAGATTTTAATTGATATAAATGAAATATGGGTTTCTAGTATTTCTGAAATGAATAATGGAAGATTCCAAATGTATAATAGAAGGTTCAATGCCATGAGGGGTGTCATGAGGTTCATCAAGGCTCAAATAACCTCTATTTGATCCGTTAAGCACTGATTTCTTTCTTCACATAACAACATTTGACGGTCTACTTTAGAAAATCCATATCATCACTCCTTACCTCCAATTGAGATATAAAACCCCAATATGAAAAGCTCATAATGTCCACTAAAACTTTTATTTAGGACACAAAGCATGATTCACATAGTAAGGTCCCTAAAATTAGGGTAGAACACAAACGTGCACAATTTCAGTTCAATCTGCGTAGTCATAGCAAAATGACCATAACATTTTCCACAGAACTCAGATTAAGGTGATTGGAAAGGCATTTGAAAGATTACTCATTGATCTATTCACATACCAAAAATCACAATTCTTTAATGACCCAATCAATAGCAGTGTTTCCGCAAAATTGCCTATTCATAAATGCTCCCAGTTTCAATGTATTCTGCGCAGTCTTCAGTAAATTGGTCATAACTTTGCCCACACAACTCAAAATTGAGTAATTCCAGAGCCCATTGAAAGCTAACTCATGAAGATATCACTACACCAAAAGTCACGAATTTTTGATGTTCCAATTAATACCAGTTTCTTCCCGAAGTGACCCCTATTTCAAGGCTGTTTACTGCTCAATAATCACAATTTTCAATATTTTCTTCACATAACCACCCACTAAAATCATTCCTTAACTTATATAAATCAGCATAAATATCTTGATATTCATTACCAATGTCAAAGATCACAAAATTCCATTGAAAATAATCAAAATCCATCATCACACCCTAAACTTGCATGAACATGAACACCCTCCATCTTTTCTTTCTTTCAAGATGATCCAACCAATACAATATCAAAATAGCTCTTGATTGCATAAAGACAAAATGATTAATAATCAAAAACAAGAATCAAAATCCAGAACACAATCAAAACAATAAGATAAAGTTAGGGTTTACTCACTTGAAGCTTGAATATATGAAGATGGAGGTGGTGGTTGATGTTTGTGTGCGTTGCGGGTGGTGACTGGTGGTTGATGGGGTGGTGGCTGGTGGATGTGGTGGTGGCCGCAAAGGCTGCCCATGGGGGTAGAGAAATGGAGAGGAACATGAGAGGAAAGAGGGAGGAAGAGGGAGGAAGGCTAGTCTTGCCTTTACTAGCTTAGTTTACTTGGATGAAAATCATCCAGATGACCTTGGCTGAGATTTTAGCTCCAAAAATATCTTGCTAATTGTAATTAGGGCCTAATGATGGTAACTAGCGAAGCACATGAATTAGAAACTTGTTGGGCCGAAATTGGCCTTAAATGAGCTCTGGGTTCAGGAAAAAAAATCAAACTGGGTGCGATTAATTAAAATTTTTTTCCGAAACTCGAAATTAAATGCGATGTCATAAGAAATAATTTAGTCTTTGAAATCATAATTATCGAGGCCTACTATCAATTTTTTCAAAATTAATACGGTAAAGGAAACTTGAATTGCAAAGTGGGGCATAAAATTGAATTCTCCCAACTGGGATGATTAAATGAGATAAATAAATGTGAAAAATTAATAACATAACTTAATTAGATAAATAAACATGATTTAGGGTCGAGTTGTTACAGTCTTCCCCCTTTCAAGAGTTTTGTCCTCGAAACTTATGAACTTTACCAGCATATGCAAGGTTGTCTCAAATAAGTATGGGTACTTTGCATGCTTGCACTTCTTGCTCAACTTCCCAAGTAGCTTCTTAGGAGGTATGAGTTGCTCAAAGTAATTTGATTAGAAAGATCTGCTTGATGCTTAACTGCTTAATCTTGTGATATAGTATCTGGACTGGGTGCTCGTGAAATACAAGACCCTCAATGACAGCAAGGGGTTTGATTATGACAGTGTGATCTGGATATGAAATGTACTGCCTGAGTTGTGAGGTAAGGAACACGTTATGTAAGTGTTTGAGTTATATAGGTAGATCCGGTAGACAAGCTATGCAATTTGGCCTTTCAATAAACTAACATGGTCTAAAAGATCTTGACTGCAATTTAGTTTGCAGTTCAGCCTCCTTACACCCTTAATTGATGAAACTTTCTGAAAAACTTTGCTATATACATGAAAGTACAAGAATCTCCTTCTCTTATCAACATAGCGTTTCTATCGCTTTCAAAAGGATATTTTCAAGAATCGTCTGACATGTGTCACCTTATTAAGCGCTAGAGAAGATCTTTATGACCCATAAGATGATTTGTTGTCAATATCTACCGTCAGTTTGTCCAGATGTTTAATGAAGGATTCTCTACTAGTACTATCACAACGTTGACCGTTGGGAGTTCCCTACTGTCTTCAAATGCAAATGTTGGTCGTAAGTCGTGAAGTACTATAGGCTCCAACTTAGAAGAGTTGATCCATTGATATTTTTAGATGCTTGCCCATATGTTTCAGGATGATAAGAACTGCAAAAGTTAAATCTAGTTCTAAAGGCTCTTTGAAGTGCTTGCCATAACAGGCTTAAAATCTCTGACGTCAGTCAGATACTATATCTAAGGGAATCCTATGACAAAGTCCATTGAAATTGAATCCCTTTCTCAAGATTGTGCTTTATTCTTTGGAGCTCAGGATCACTATGCTGATTCACTCCAATTTCCTCAATTGGGGAGGGCTGTAAGGTAAGCGCCGTCACTTGAACATTCACCTTCCTGTTTAACACTAACTGAATGTCCAAGAGCTCAAGCTCTCTCAAGAGATTCAGTTGCGTAAACACTACAGTGTACCAGGTATGTTGTGCCTTCCTATTTAGGGCGTCTGCCATAACATTTCCCCTTGTTGGTTGACATTGGATCTGTCACAACTGATTGAGCTTCTTCTGAGTGAAGATGTACTTGAAGCTTTGATGATCAGTATTGATTCTTGCATGATACCCCATATAAGTAATGTCTCTAAATTTTCAATATAAAAACTAGAGAAATGGGTAGGGTAATTCTTCTCATAAGACTCAAGTTGTTAGAAGGTATAAGTCACCCCTTTATCTTCTTGCTAACTTTGTAGCTTGCTTCGAAAAATTGGTCAAAGAAGACAACATCTGTCAAATCCTTCCTGAACTCAATAAGTCCATGCTAAACTCAAACAGTTTCTAGGCTTAGTGCATTGGTGGGTGTTGGGCACTTTGTAAACGCTTTCAGCTTGTACAAATCAACGTTAATCTCTTCCTTTGAAACCATATGCTCCATAAATACCATTGCTTCTAATCAGTACTCATGCTTTTTATATTTGTTATGTAATTGATGTCCCTTCAAGGTCTACAACACTGTCCTTAAATGAACAGTATGCTATCTATGTCCCTGGAGTATTTCAAGATATCTTTTATAAACACCACCATAACTTGTTTACATATGGTCTAAAACTCTATTCATGCGATCCATAAAAGGACGCAGGGCTATTGATTAGGCCAAAAGACATCGCAATGAATTCATAATGACCTAAATATTATCCTCAATGCAGTGTTGGGTTTGGTTTGAGGTTTAAACCGAAGTTGACGGTACCTTGACTGTAAATCAATCTTGGAGAAGATTCTTGTTCTTTGCAGTTGATCAAATAAGTCATCTACTTGGGGCAATGAGTATTTGTTTTTGATGGTGATCTTGTTCAACTCTCTGTAATCAATACATGACCACAAGGTTCTATTCTTCTTCTTTACAAATAGAACCGGGCACCCCATAGTGGCAGTCTTGGATGGTCTAATAAATCCCTTCTATGATAACTCCTCTAACTGAATCGTCAGTTCTTTAAGCTCAATTAGGGCCATATGATATGGGGTTTTGAAGATATGTTAGACACCAGGGATTAATCCAATTTTAAAATCGCTTTTTCTTTACGGGGCGGTCCTGGTAACTTTTGCAGAAAACATCTCTAAATTCACAAACTATAGGGATATCGTCTGCTTTTTCTTCCTTTGGTTGAATGTTAGTAGCATAACACTAATACACAACATATCCTTGGCATAAGAGCTTACTTGTTTTTGTGATAAAATTTAAAGGACAGATTTTTCCTCTCTTTGCCCACAAAACATGTTTTTCCCCCTTGTTCATCTCTTAAAATAACTTTAGGGTCCTAACAATCCATCTTGACCCCATAAGTACACAACCAGCTCATTTCCAGAGTAATATCAAAGTCTAATGAGTCAAATTGAATCAGAACTCTAGGGAATACTAACCCACCAATAGTAATTAGGACAAATTTATAAGAGATAGGACACGAAACTCTAGAGTTATTGGGTAACTTGATTCCGTAATTGGTTTCTGCCTTCTTCTTCTCAAGGTTCACTTGCATGGCAGATCGTGTGAATATAAATGAATGAGTGGCAACTGAATCGATCAATATACAAAATGGCTTTGAAATTGAAAGAGAGTTCCCATAACTACTGTACCAAAGTTGACGGCTTCTTTCTTACTCAACATATAAGCCCTTCCTACAACTACGGGCCTTGAAGGTGAGAGCCCTTATCTATAGCCTTCAATCTTCAGGAACAGGCAGCAATGAGGTGCTCTAGATTAACGCACCACGTGCATTTGTTAGTTCCCACTTGGTAATCTGAAACGGTGTAGTTAGTTCTTCTATAAATCTGCTCCAAGTGAAGTCAGGCTCTAGAGCTTATTCTTAACAGTGTTTCACCAAATATCGGTTTCACTAGCTAGATAAAATGTTCCAATGTTCACCTTTTTATCCCCTGGAACCTCTATTACAATGAAAATTTTCTCCACTCCTCGAATCCATTCTTAAGGTTCTACTGTGTCATACTTTTCACTTTAGAGTTCTGTAGTATGAATCAGCTGAAGATATCCTTCCAAGGGGCAGTAACCCATCAACATTTCTCATTGATGCAATCCAAATGCATGGCAAAGATTTTGATTTTCAAACTTAAGCTTTATGTATGTGATCTTCAATAGAAAACTGAGGTTGAATCATCCAAAAAGGGTAGACACATTGCGTTCCCCTTAGTAATGGATTCTACAAGTTGGATAACAGTCAACCGCTATACAAAGCATAGTTAATATCTACCTTTTGTTTAGGCATGCTACAAAATTATCATCTATTGTCATGGGTGTAACCCAATCATTATCCAGCTACTAGCAGCAATTGAGGTCTTAAAAACAGGAAAAAGTGATCAGAACTGATGAAGATATGACATGAGAGTGAATGATGGTGCAACTCGATGGGGAGATGCCATGAAGACAAAAAGATGAAGCCCCTGGTCAAGGTGAGGAGTATCCAACAGTTGATAATCCAACAAGGATAATGGTAAATGGTATGTTATCAGAAAGTGTAGTAAAATATTTTCAAGAGTAATGTCTACTTCACGGATGGAGGTGGAGTCAATGGACTGCTTGCAAGAGTTTGGGCAATTTAAGCAAGTCTTGAATTGCAATGGATTGAAGCAAAATGTCTTTCTAGAGTGTCCTTGGTTTCTCTTATATAGAATCGTCGATAGTTAATGGTTTCAATATGGAATCGTTGATAGTTAATGGTTTCAGAACTTATGTACCATGGAACAAGCCTCTCCAAAATCCTACAATTCAGGGGATATTACATTAAGAACCCCCATATAGCTCACTTAGATGAAATTCATAAGTTACAGAAGAAAATATCTGCAATCAATGAAGCATATTGAAGTAATTGCCACTTGGATCCAAGAAACGCACAAAATGAGACCCATATGATCAGGAAATATAAGCTCAAAGTTGTACGTATCCACTGACTTGAACAGTCTGTACCATCAGACTTCTAGACTGAATTTCATTGACCACTAGCCTCCAAATGTATTGCAATATGGGTCAATGGAAAGCTTAATTTTTTTACTTTAAACTAACTAAAACATCTCTATCTGATGGAATGCACAGCCTACAAGTGGGATAAACTCAGACCTCGTGCATTGGAATTCTGATCAGTTTGCAGACTTGGACTTGCCTGGCAATTTTGAGTGACCAAATGACCTCCAATCCATTTGAAACTTACTTCACATGCAAGATATCTCCCTAACCATAAAGTTAGAGTAGAAAACCCCTAGATAAATCATGTTGATCATGGGCAAAAGTTACCTCAAAGTCGAACCTTGTGCACTGATCAAAACTGCCAAGTTGATTGAACTTGTGTATTCTGCCTATACTTGATTTTCCCTATGCATTTAACCTTAAAAAAATGAGTCAAGGGCCCTTTATAGGACACATCTGTAATGTCCCCTAACCCTAGGGTTAGGAATGTTAGTGATTCTTAAATTCCTGGGGTGAAACGGACCGAATTCGGATGGGTAGCTCATATGGCCATACCGAGCGACTTCTCGATAATATGGCCATATTTATCTAAATGTATTGGACGCACCTTTAACTTGTTGTTCAAAATCACCCCCGAATCTGATGCTTGAGACCAAACTATATACATATTGTATGGATCCATCGGACAAAGAAGAATATACGAGTAGAATATGTGAGAGATAAGCAGACATGACTATTGTCACAAATCTCCAATGATATCATAATACTCCCCTAATAATCAATTTTCTCGGTCTCCTAACTCCACTCTCCATACTCCATATCCTATCAAGAAAATCTCAACCTGGCTCTAATAATAAATCTGTAACACCCCCAAATTAAACATGTTTCACTGCTTGTATTTTTCTTAATAAATCTCTTAATTATAATCTAGACAACCCAATGATACTGGCATTACCACCGTCCAAAAGGACAAGGCTTGAAACATGAGTGCTATAAATAACACAGTTAAGCGTAGCTTCAATCATACATATACACACCTCATCAATCCATATATAATCAACTGTTAACCAACATAAGATTTTTACACTATAGTAAAAATAATTCACCATGTAATCTGCATCTCCATCCACTGAAGATTTCAATATACAGCTCTAAAAATATGCATACACTGTATCAGTGTCGATCCATCCAGATTTCCTTACTCAACTTATTCTCTTCCGCTGGTTTACTAGTATGAAGAAGATTCTCTGAGCATTTGCCTAAAACAAAACAAGAAAAACATTTCGAACTATGAGCCGAAGCTCAGTACATGCATTCCTGTATTGTTAAATGATCATTAAAATACTGGTTGAGCTCGCTTTGCAATTCATTTTAAGTTAAAACAGTGAATGAGATTAATGTAAAACTGCATTACTAGTTATTATCTGATACTGAACCCCTTGATATTGTTATGATCTATGAATAAGTGTACACTTGCCAAGCCAATCGGAGGACCTGGCCTGAAGCCGAGATGATAACGGGTGGGGTCACTAATTAAATGATAAATCACTGTGTAAACTGATTCATTGATGTACTTACCGAAATATGATAACTTTGATAAATACACTATGATTTCTAAAGATACAGGCAATAAGCGTACCTAAAGTCTTTAAAATAATATTTCACTTGACAATACTTATGCACAATGGAAACGATAGACTAGGCCCCAATTCTGCTAAAGAAATATAATTATAGGTAAATGCAGTTAGTAAACAATATTTACTCCTGGAATTTGTAACTTTAATGGAAATTGATTAATTAAAGCGTTTTCACAATTCCAATAATTCAATATAAGATAAGTTATAACAAAATGATTTGAAAAATAAATCAATTAGGGTTATCGAACTTGAGTCCGACTTGAATTTGTCCCAAACCCCAATAGTTGGATTTTTGGGATTTTTGGGATTTAGCTCTCTCCTCCGCTCTGTGCTCTGTAACGGACATTTCTCGCCGGCAAACTGAGGCTCATCGAGCCCCGCCCCCTCCCCGGTAATCTCACCGCCGGCAAACCCGAAGCGCAGACCGCGGTAAGCTCGACAATCGGAAGCTCGAGGACACCGGCCGGTTGGCTCCCGTTCTCCGGCGTACTAGAAGGTAAGGGAGGCTTTTGTTTGGCCTTCTGCTTAATCTCTCTCGCTTTTGCCTTCTCCCTATTTTGGTGTTGACCCCACGAGGCCCTTCGCCGCCGGCCGACCCCCCCAGCGCAACGCTTTTCCTTCTGGTAAGTTTCAGATCTGCATCTGCTTCAAAGATCATCCGCTTGCAAGTTGTTCTATATCCCTCTGTATCTTTATCTCTTCAGCTAATAATCCGTTTTAGGAGCCACACCATTACTTAATTTGTTTGGGGTGATTCTTCTGTGTGGTTGTAATTGCTCTGTGGATATCAGAAATTTCAACCGTGCACCCATTGCCCTTTGGTCCTCTGTGGCTATTTCGATTGTCGCTGCCTCATCGTTGCCTTTTGGTTCTCTGTTTGTTTCATTCGTTCTTGATTCTGTGTCTCCAATTCTGGTTGAGGATCAAAATAGTGGCGTAAGTACATCAGGCAAATTGTGGATTTGTGGCTTTTCTCGGCTATCTTTTGTGATTGATAGCATTTGTTCCTGATTTTTGGTCCTCTTTGGTTTCTCTAAGGCTTCGCTTAGTTGCTCTTTAATTCATTCGGCTTCGGTTTTGCTTTTTGCTTCAGTGTTTCCCGCCAAGGTGAGCTTGTTCTGTAAGTGCTTTATACATTTTGCATGTTTCCAATTGCGGGGGTTTTGTGTTGATTGTTCTAGTTAATTTCTTGTTATTGTTATTGCTATTTTGCTCATTCATTCTCTTTTAATAGTGTGTACTCTTGCCTAGTGGTTATCTAGTCTTTCTAACAATTTCTATTGCTGGGGTTATTAGTTTTTAATTCTTTGTAAGGTCTTTTATTATAGTTGTTGGGGTTGGTGTATTAGTATTACCCTTTTGAGTTATTAGTCATATTATTGTTGTTAGTGTTGGTGTATTAGTATTTCCCAGTTTGTTCGTCGTGGTCTGTTTATACGTTGTGGGGAAGCATATTTTCCCGGGAATCGTCTGCGTTTTGGTGTCAAGTGCTTTGTTGTTTAGAATTTGGTGTATTGATTGTGTAGTGTTTTCAGCTGCCTTTTTGGTTTGTAGTGTTTTGGTATTACACGCTGCTAGTACTCGTGTGGGTCTGCTACATCCTTCGTTCTAGTTCAAGTGTTGAATTCTTTGGCTTTAGCATTTATTTTATTATTATTTTCTGCGTTCTTTCGGGGGCGCTCTTTGGGTTACTATCCTTGGTGGTTAGGTGAGTTTCTTTTTATCATTAGTAGTATTAGTTTTAGTAGTAGCTTCTTTGTTTGTACTAGCTCTGTTTGGTTGTTTGTAATTGGTCGTGGCTTGCCCGGGTGTCCTGTGTTGGTAGTTGGCAGGGTGTGGGCTATTCTCGTAAGCGTCTGCTTCTGTGGCGAGTCATGTAGCTGTTTCAGCCTGTCCTCCGGGGAGTCTTGGGGTTAGGAAGGGTTTAGGGTTGCGAAAGGTACGTCTTGCGTCTTGGAATATTGGGTCTCTCTCAGGTAAGTCGATAGAATTAGTTAAGGCTTTGCGTAGGCGTAAGATTAGTATAGCTTGCGTGCAGGAGACGAAGTGGGTTGGGGCTAAAGCTAGAGGGATTGATGGGTATAAACTGTGGTACTCGGGATCAACTAAGGCGAAGAATGGAGTAGGTATCTTGGTTGTGAAGGATCTGGCGGACCAGGTGGTCGAAGTGAGGCGCAAGAGTGATCGTATTATAGCCATTAAGGTTTTGGTGGGTTCAGTTTTCGTGAACGTGGTGAGTGTGTATGCACCTCAAGTAGGCCTGCCGGAGGACACTAAGAAGCTCTTCTGGGAGGACCTAGACGAGGTCATACAAGAGGCCCCTCGGAGTGAGAAACTGTTCATAGGAGGAGACTTTAACGGCCACATCGGTGCGGAGGCAGCGGGATACGATGGGGTCCACGGGGGCTTTGGTTTCGGAGAGAGAAACGCGGGAGGGGTCTCCGTGTTAGACTTTGCGGTGGCCTTTGATTTGTTGGTAGTCAACTCCTTCTTCAAGAAGAAGGAGGACCACCTAGTGACCTTCAGGAGCAGCTCTTGCAAGACCCAGATTGACTACTTCCTAATGAGGAAGGAGAATCGGATATCGTGTAAGGACTGCAAAGTGATTCCTAGTGAGTGTCTGGGAACTCAACATAGGTTGCTGGTTTTAGATGTAGTGTGCAAGTATCCTAGGAGGCCGCAGAGGAGAGTCGGAGAACCCAGAATAAAGTGGTGGACCCTCACAAAGGATAAGGCGGGGCTAATAGCAGAAAGAATAACCGAGGAGAGAGCCTGGAGGAGGGCAGCAGACGCCGATTCGATGTGGAAGGCTGTGGCGGACTGCATCCGAAGGTCGGCTAAGGAAATCCTAGGTTTTTCCAGGGGAGGCGGCACCAGGATGGAGGGTGCCTGGTGGTGGAACGAAGAGGTAAAGGAGAAAGTCAAGGCAAAAAAAGAGGCTTACACAGAGCTCATGGGCAGCAGCTCGGAAGAAGAAAGGGAGCAAAAGAAGATTGGGTACAAGGAGGCCAAGAAGGTAGCCAAAAAGGCTGTAGCCGTAGCAAAGAGCCAGGCGTTTGATAGATTGTACCATAGATTGGGGACGAAGGAAGGGGAAAAGAAGGTCCTTAAACTGGGCAGGGCACGGGAAAGGAAGACCAGGGATTTGGGAGTGGTAAGGTGCATCAAGGATGAAGAGGGGAAGGTGTTGACTAAGAATGTTGAGATTAAGGAGCGATGGCAAAGGTTCTTTGTTAAACTCCTAAATGGGGAAGGGGTGCCACAGGACCCTAGTGGTGGTGAAAAGAGTAGTGAGCAGAGTGCGGACGATCGTATAACAAAGGAGGAGATTAGGGAGGCCTTGAAGAAGATGTCAGATGGTAAGGCAGTGGGCCCGGACCAGATACCGGTGGAGGTTGGAAGTTTATGGGGGAAATAGGTCTAGAGTGGCTTACGGAGTTGTTCGATGTTATTTTCAGGACCGCCAAGATGCCCAGAGAGTGGAGGGTCAGCACAGTTATCCCACTGTACAAAAACAAATGGGATATCCAAGATTGTAATAATTTTAGGGGTATCAAGCTGCTCAGTCACACTATGAAAATTTGGGAGAGGGTGATTGAGAGAAGGTTACGAAAAGTTGTGGAGGTTTCAGAGAATCAATTTGGTTTTATGCTAGACAGGTCGACTATGGAGGCGATCTACCTCCTCCGAGGGCTCATGGGCTTGTTCAGGGATAGAAAGATGGATCTCCATATGGTGTTTATTGACCTGGAGAAAGCGTATGATAGAGTCCCGAGGGCGGTTTTGTGGAGATGTTTGGAAGAGAAAAGGGTGTCGCCCGCGTACATCCGTGTTATCAAGGATATGTACGAGGGAGGGCGGACGCGTGTTAGGACACCGGGCGGGGTCTCCAATGACTTCGCTGTCAGTATGGGCCTGCATCAGGGCTCCACCTTAAGCCCGTTTCTTTTCACATTAGTTTTGGATGTACTCACTAGAGGTATCCAAGACGAGGTGCCTTGGTGCATGTTATTTGCAGATGACATCGTTCTTATCGATGTGACCAGGCAGGGGGTGAATGACAGGTTGGAGAGTTGGAGGCATACACTGGAAGATAGGGGTTTTCGGTTAAGTAGATCAAAAACGGAATACCTCCATTGCCGTTTCAATGGAAGGACAGAAGAGGGGGGAGACATCACATTGGAGGGGAGGATAATTCCAAAGGTTGCAAAATTTAAGTATCTAGGCTCGATCATCCAGCAGAACGGGGATATCGAGGGGGATATTACCCAGCGGATAAAAGTGGGTTGGCAAAAGTGGAAGTCTGTGTTCGGGGTGTTGTGCGACAAGAGAATACCGCTAGGACTGAAAGGCAAAGTCTATCGGAGGGCAGTTAGACCGGCTGTTCTTTATGGTTCGGAGTGTTGGCCCCTAAAAAAGATGCAGGGCCAAAGGTTGATGGTAGCTGAGATGAGAATGGTCAGGTGGATGTGTGGTTTTACGAGAATGGACGGCATCAGGAATGTCGTTATCAGGTGTTTAGCCGAAGTGGCCCCCATAGAGGAGAAGATGAGGGAATCGAGGCTTAGATGGTTCGGCCACGTTAAGTAGAGAAGTGTGGCCGCCCCAGTGCGGAGGTGTGAGATGATCATCCCTCCCAGTGGAAGGAGAGGGAGGGGTAGACCGAAGAACAGCCTAGAGGAAGTAGTTAGAGAGGACCTGAGAGTTGTGGGTCTGACGGAGGATTTGGCTCAGGATAGAAGACTGTGGCGAGATAGGATTAGAGTCTCTGACTGTAGGGGACCGACTCCATAGGTGGCTGTAGCTCGTTGGGGGCGGGGAGAGTTTTTGTGTGCTTGTCTGCAGGTCGTGCTTGGCTAGGCTGTGCTGGCTTCTGACGCCCCGAGTTTGTTGAGGTATGTCCCCGCTCCTTATTTATCTGCTCTACTTACCCTTCTCCCCAGTTGGTAACTTGGTACGCAATCATTTCCTCTATAAACCGTTTTCCCAAAAAAAAAAAAAAAAAAACTATTTTGTGGGTCTTTAGGAATCAACCTCTCTATAGGTAGGAACACCGGTAGGGGTAAGGTTGCCTACAGATGGATCTCCCCAGACCCCGCGAAAGCGGGACCCACACTGGGAGTTGTTGTTATTGTTGTTGTTGTTGGGTTATCGAACTTGAAATACAACAAATTAAAACAAAATGGAACAAATTGGAATGAGTGAGGTGATAATGAAAAGATTTTACAACAACAACAATAACAATACCTCCCAGTGTGGATCCCGCTTTTGCGGGGTCTGGGGTAATAATAAAAAGATTTTAATTGATATAAATGAAATATGGGTTTCTGATATTTCTGAAATGGATAATGGAAGATTCTGAATGTATAATAGAAGGTTCCATGCCATGAGGGTGTCGTGAGGTTCATAAAGGCTCAAATAACCTCTGTTTGATCAGTTAAGCACTGATTTCTTTCTTCGCATAACACCGTTTGATGGTCTATTTTAGAAAATCCATATCATCACTCCTGACCTCCAATTGAGATATAAAATCCCAATATGAAAAGCTCATAATGTCCACTAAAACTTTTATTTAGGACACAAAGCACGATTCACGTAGTAAAGTCCCTAAAATTAGGATAGAACACAGCCGTGCACAATTTCAGTTCAATCTGTGCAGTCGTAGTAAAACAACCATAACTTTTTCCACAGAACTCAGATTAAGATTATTCAAAAGGCATTTGAAAGATAAATCATTCCACATACTAAAAATGACAATTTTGCAATGACCAAATCAATACCAGTTGTTCCGTAAAGTCCTCTATTTACAAATGCTCCCAGTTTCGATGTATCCTGCGCAGTCAGTAAATTGGTCATAACTTTGTCCACACAACTCGAAATTAAGTAATTATAGAGCCTATTGAAAGCTAACTCATCAAGATATCATTACACAAAAATTCATGAATTTTTGATGTGTCTATTAATACCAGTTGCCTCCCAAACTGACCCTTATTTCAGGTCTGTTTACTGCTCAATAATCACATTTTTCAATCTTTTCTTCACATAACCACCCGCTAAAATCACTCTTTAACTTATACAAATTAGCATAAATATCTTGATATTTATTACCAATGTCAAAGATCACAAAATTCCATTTAAAACAATCAAAATCCATCATCACACCCTAAACTTGCATGAACATGAACACCCTCCATCTTTTCTTTCTTTCAAGATGATCCAGGCAATACAATATCAAAATAACTCTTGGTTGCATCAAAACAACATGATTAATAATCAAAAATAAGAATCAAAATCCAAAACACAATCAAAACAACAAGATAAAGTTAGGGTTTACTCACTTGAAGCTTGAATATATGAAGATGGAGGTGGTGGTTGATGTTTGTGTGCGTTGTGGGTGGTGGCTGGTGGTTGATGTTTGTGTGTGTTGTGGGTGGTGGCTGGTGGTTGATGGGGTGGTGGCAGCAAAGGCTGCCCATGGGGGTGGAGAAATGGAGAGGAACGTGAGAGTAAAGGGAGAGGAAGAGAGAGAAAGATTAGTCTTGCCTTTACTAGCTTGGTTTACTTGGATGAAAATCATCCAAGTAAACTTGACTGAGATTTTAGCTCCAAAAATATCTTGCTAATTGTAATTAGGGCCTAATCATAGTAATTAGCGAAGCAAATAGATTAGAAACTTGTTGCGCCGAAATTGGCCTTAAATGATCTTTGGGTTCGGGAAAAAAATCAAATCAGGTGCGATTAATTAATTTTTTTTTTCCGAAGCTCGAAATTAAATGTGACGTCATGAGAAATAATTTAATCTTTTAAATCATAATTATCGAGGCCTACAATTAATTTTCTCAAAATTAATATGGTAAATGAAACTTGAATGGCAAAGTGGGGTCCAAAATTGAATTCTTCCAACCGGGATGATTAAATGAGAGAAATAAATGTGAAAAATTAATAACATGACTTAATTTGATAAATAAACATGATTTAGGGTTGGGCTATTACAATGAGTCACCGATAAGCTTTATCCTTGGATTTTGACACGGTTTAGATGAGGTCACGGCCTTGGGCTCGGGTGTGAGATCGAGTCACAATTATACGATTATTCAGATCTTATAACCCAATTCACCCCCACACTTACCCACACATTTCTTTTAGCCTTTAATTATGCCCAGATACCTAGGTAAACATAAATGAAGAAACCCAAATTTTTAAATTTAACTTCATCCAACCATCAAAACATATAATTAGACTTGAGTTTTATACAAGCACCTAAACCCAAAATTCACATGTTCATGGTCATTACCCACATATAATTAACATACAATTCTCATTAATTTCCTCCAAATTTTCATTATAGTTCGCTTAAAACCATCCAACCAACTCTAACCAAGCTTGTATTTCCTTTACTCAAATCACAACCTTAAGCGCCAAATCATGATCATAAATTAATACACACATTAACCTCATAGGTATACACATATATCTTTAATTAACCATTAATTAACTCATTTGATTACTAATACTCCACATAATCAATCTTGAGCATCATTCAAGGCATAAGTCCTAATATCTCAAGTTCATGTGCATAACTCATCCACCAAACATTTATTTCACTTTAATCTTATTTCAAAAAGCATTAAAATCAATCTCAACATCACCGTAAACAACTAATATTCAACATAGTTTCCAAACCCTGACTCACCACACTCATCCTAGTCCCTCAATTCACAACCCAATCCAAATTCTTAAACTAATTCAAGAAATTTATGAATTCATACACACCAAAGCTAATTACAACATTTACTCTAAAAATTCAGATATAAAACATCAAAAATTGAATTAAGTGAGAATTAGCGCTTCACCTTTCAACCCACTCAAGCACAGCCAAAGAGTTGAAGATGAGGAAGACGGTTGGGATGGCGGTGCTGGCAGCGGACTCCGGTGAGTCTGGGCGGAAACATGGCAGCATCCGATGGCTGACGAGCGGCGGTGGAGCGCAGGCAGGTGCCGGCGAAGTAGAGAAGAAACAGGGGCGTCTGTCGTTTGGGGGGGCAGA
Organism: Carnegiea gigantea; assembly: GCA_029747015.1. Taxonomy (NCBI): domain Eukaryota; kingdom Viridiplantae; phylum Streptophyta; class Magnoliopsida; order Caryophyllales; family Cactaceae; genus Carnegiea; species Carnegiea gigantea. The sequence goes on from JAKOGI010000693.1 coordinate 263,397, forward strand.
GACGCGTTCTGGGGGTGGGGGTTTGGTTTGTTTTTGATTTTTTTGGTCTTTGTTTTAGTTTAAGTCTTTATTTATTTTTATTGTTTTTCCTTTTTCTTCCCACCTTTTACTCGTTGACACCTAATTTCTTTTTTAGAAAATTCTCACATTTATCCGAGCTCCTTTTATTTTGCTTCATTCATTATATATATACATATATAAATAATTGAAGTAATAGGTTTGGCTAGAATTAATAAATAAAATTGTACATTTGTTGGGTGAAAGATTTTGGGGGTGAAACATTTTCATTTTTGATTATTATTTAACTCTTTTTATATACATAACTCAGCCTATTATTATTATTACATTGTTACTATATTTGTTCGTATCTTATTATTATTAATAATTTACAAATTATCCCTTTAATAATTAGGCTAATTTTTCATTCTGCGAGCATTTAAATATTTATTAGCACTTGAATGAATTATTTAGGAGCATAATGAGATCCATTTTGAGGCCACGTCATCGTTCCAACCTACGATGCACAAATATATACATATACATAAAATGTTAAATTGAAATGCGGCGCTCAACTTTATTATTTGTGATTAGGATAATTTGAAGTAACAAACACGAATCTTAGGTTCAGGCTGTTATAACCTTCCCCCCTTAAAATAAGTTTCGTCCTTGAAACATGAAGTTTGAAAGAAACATTGTCCGTACCTCAAATAGGTATGGGTACTCGCTTCTCATGTCCTCCTCGGTTGCCCATGTAGCCTCGTCTCATGTCCTCCATAAAATTGAAATGCAATTTGAAAGAAACTCTATAGTCTAATATCTATACGGGACGCTCCTTGTACATTAGGTTCTCAGCGACTTCTACTGGCTCTGCTATAATGATATGATTTGGACCTGGGACATATTTTCTGAGCTGTGAAATGTGAGAAATATTGTGGACATGCTCCAGTGCTTTGGTAAATCTAACCTGTTAACCACAGGATTTAATTTCTGAATAATTTCATAAGGCCCGATATACCTAGGGCTTAGCTTGCCCCTAAGGTTAATTCTTCTAACTCCTTGAACTGCGGACACTTTTAAAAATACTTTACCTCTAACTTGGAATTCTAATAGTCTTCTTCGTTTGCCTGCATAGCCTTTCTGTCTGCTCTGGGCTGCTTTGATATGTTCTTGAATCTTTCTTTTTCTTATCATTTCAGTGGTCTCTTGAATCAACTCAAGTCCTAAGGTTAGTGTTTTGTCAAGTTCACTCCAATACAACGAAGTTCTGCACTTCCTCCCATACAGTGCTTCAAACCCCAAAAAAAAAAAAAAAAAGGGCCATCTTATAAGTGGATTGATATTGTAGGATAACTCCACCAATGGTAAATAATATTCCCACTTTCTGTGAAGTCAAGCACACATGCCCTAAATATATCCTCTAGGATTTGATTTACTCTCTCAGTTTGTCCATCAGTCTCAGGGTGGTATGAACAGCTAAAATTTAACTTGGTCCTAAAACCTTTTTGTAGAGTTTGCCAAAACCGGACTTGAAACCTTGGTCTCTATCAGATACTAAATCCTTTGCTATGTCCTGTAGTCAAACTATTTCTTTAACATACAATTACAATAGTCTCTCTAAACCCCAAGTGTCGTGAATTGGTATAAAATGGGCACATTTGGTGAGTCTGCCTACAATGACCTAAATAGCATTTTCTTTAAAGCGGAGAGGGGCAATCCCATAATAAAACCCATTGAAATTGAATCCCACTTCCTGGTAGGAATCTCTAAACACCTCAATCCACCCACAGGGCACTGATGTTCAGCCTTCACCTTTTGACACGTCAAACACTTATCTACATACTCTGCAGTCTCTCTCTTCATGTTATCCCAGCAAAAGAATTGTCTCAGATCCCTATACATTTTCTTCCTTCTTGACCCACTGAAAAACGAGCATTATGGGCTCCTCCCAATATCTTCCTTTCAATTCCTCGTTATTGGGTACAGATAATCAGTTTGTAACCCCAAGATTCCATCCTGATGTATTACAAAGTCAGGTGACTTTCCTTGTATGACATTTTGCCTAAGAGTCTCTAATTTGATATCACCCTTTTGACTTAACTTATTCTTCACTATTATTGAGGGTTGCACTTTTAATGCTAATGATCACTCGTTTCTTGACCCATGTGCTACAATTTCAATGCTCACATTTTCAAGGTCCCTGGTGACGCCAAACTGGATAGTTATTATTGTGTTGTTGGGCTTTTCATCATTGAACTAGTCAAATGTTTGCTAGATCTAAATTCGACTTTAATGATGAACATATCCATGAATGAGAGTATTAAGAATGATGGTCAAGTGAGTCATTGCCTATGGAAGAAATAAAGGTGAAGTTAGAAATGAGTAACAAGGGAGGGATTGTAATAGGATGGCTAAAGTAAATACGGCTAGGAGTTTTCAGGAATCCAAGAATAGAAGGTCACCAGCATTGTGGTTTGCATGTAACAATCATAAAAGAGCCAACAAATAGTCAACAGTTCCTAAGTCATATCAGTGGAAAATACAATTATTCTATGTCATCTCAATCTGGTTGAGTAGTTAGCAGGTTAACTTGCAGATCAAGTTACGTTATTTATGAAATATGAAATGAAATAAGAAAGTATTAGAGTATTCAAAATAGAAAGACAAGTTTATTCACTTACTTGAATACTTTCAACTAAAGTTCTGATTGCTCGATCAAGCCGCTTGGACCCCTCGCATGAATGGAAACAAGTTTGGGATTTTGGAGCTCTAACAGGAATAAGGGGGTGGACTATTACTTAGCACTAAAGTGTGGTTGAATGTCAAAGTCATAAATATAGTACCAATATCATAAGAAATAGGATAATCACGATGTCCAACATAGAGTAATAGATAACAACAAAAGAGTTTTAAAGGAAAAGATTTGACCCACTTTAGGGGGGAAAGGTGATTCAGTTACATTTGGGTTCAACCGTTGAATTACAAATAAGATAGTAGTAATGGAATTTCAGCAAAGTAACCGTCTACCCACCATCGACATGATGAAGCCAATGAACGAATTTGGATTTGAATGAGCAGAGTATAAAGCAGGCAACATGAAACAAATTTAGGTGCGATAACAAGATTGCATAGAGAAAGGCCGAGTCTATATTTTGACGAATGGAATTTAGAAGCAAGAAAATTGTTGGGGTTACAACAGTCATTGTTCAATCGCACTAGTAGGAGCTTAACTCGCATTAGTAAGAGTTTGATTACATCTCTAACTCCAACAAGATATATATGCTTACTACTATAAACAAATGGGGTGCAAGACATATACATATAAATATGCTTTTAGCAAAATGAAGAAGAGGAAGATGAAAGTAAAAAGTATTAGAATATATTGACAACCACTTAAAATCGGGCAAGAATGGATTCAGTATTTAGCCACAAGTTTCAAAGACGTAGTGGATGATGCTGGAAATAGGTACAAGCACTCTTGAGGACCCACTAGCATTCCAAAAGTTTGAAATTAAAAGAAGAATCAGATAATGTTGAAAGAAAACAAAGTTGAAAGATAAGGCAGATCAACCAAATATAGGAAATGATAGAAATAATAGCATTAATGCAAAGGACAAATTAATCATCAAGGTTTCGTATGATAATTAAGATCTTCTAATCAAATGATCGGGGTCGAGAGGAGGTAACACAGCAAGGAGACGAGGTTGATACATAAGTCGAGATGATTAAGGAAGAAGTTGATTAATGACTAAAAGTACTGAGGATATTGCTGATGTAAGATTTTAATGAAGGGAACAGTTGATAAATTTCGAAATGATTGGTAAGTAAAGTATTACATGATGTAGACAAAGTAAAAATAGCTATAGTCGTAAACAGTTTAGAAATGGGGCAATAATAGTCAGGGAGTTTCTAATTGTTGGTTACATAGGAACCAAAATATTGCATATAAATCCAAAAGCCAGACTAGCAGTAGAATAGCAATTTACGCAGTGATTGGATGTTAAGGCAAGAAAGGTCACGTTACTATTAAAATAATGGTTGCAAAAAGTAAGATGAGTAGAGGTAATTAGTGAAAGCAAGAGAGTCTGAACCTGATAGGGATTCCCTTTAAAAATTAATTTCATGAGGAAATTTAATGAGGGAAAAAAGTATGTAATGAAGTACTGCTGTAGTGATTAAATGGTTTTTGCAAAGATTAATGTGAGTGAAAAGGAATTGCAAATTAAATTATGTGATCGCATAATAGGAGGTGGCTAGCTCTAGGTGGTAACCAAGGAGGGTAAGAAGGATGCTAATTTATGCAATTATATCTGACAAGGGAGGTCTAGTATTAGTTGGCCAAAAGTCAGTGTAAACTCATTTGGATCGATACAGGGACTCGTGCAACTAAAGTTTCAAGGATTTGACATGCTCAAAAGAAGGTCACCGGGGTTTCAATCTGTATGCAACATTTCACAGATCTTAGTACCCCACAATCCTCTATTGTTGTGCCTGAACTTGTGTCCTGGTAATGCCCCTTAGCATTTAACATCTCAATCTCATAGAATCATAAGTAATACTTCTATAGAGTCTATGCGATATATATACTCGAATCACCACTCCCAATTCCTTACCGGCATAAACTGTAATGCATCAACAAGTACCCTAATTCGTCCAACCCATATAACCATTATAATTTATTACACTTCTCCATATATTATTTATCTCCCCAAATCTTATCCACTCTGGGCAAAATATAAATTATGACTTCAAGATTTTTTTATTTTTTTTTTTGGTATACAAAAGTAACAAATCTGTCCACATATATGGCATATCCTCAACCCCCTTTTCCTATAGTTTCACTTCTGTAGATAATCATTTTTCACCAAAATAAGCATGCTCAAAATTATGGACCGTCACATTCGCTACTTCGATGAATTCAATATCTAAGTGTCCTTCTTCTCACTCTTTCTTGTCTATTTTTCCTCTTTATCTAGTCCTTGTTAATCCCAAGGAGCTTACTCACCAAATCACTTGATGCTCTACAAAGTAAGGTCTTCCCCACTTAATTTATTTTGCACAATCTAATGAGTATAGCTTGACCATGAACACCCATGACCTAATTCGACCTAATAAGAGAAATTATTTATACCTTCCCAAGTCTGAATATCCTCCATCTCTTCATTACTTACTACCTCCATCACTGCAAAACATGCTCTTAAGTTATAATGACTTGTACACACCTAGCAGTCAATAGCCCCTATAAGTTCACTTTTTTTGGAGGGGGGCACATTTAATGACTACACTTCCTTTGCATAACACCTTATCTCGTCGCAAACAACCCATATGATATCAAGTAGCACACTATAAGCTACTGAATTGCTAACAGCTAATTCATTGTACTAAATTATTATTGCAAAACATCTATAACGGTGTGACAGACCCTCATACATTGACCTTATTGCACCATTGCAATGGCTATTTCATCTTGATCAAATCCGTGAATATTTCTACATAATGCATTTCCCATGTTTAGCAAGTTAGTGTAGTTTGGTATTTCATTAATCACATAAGAGTTCACGAACGTCACCTTTTTATCATGTCGTAAACATCGCAATACCCAAACATTAAGTACTTCAGTACACTTTAATACAACCTTAAATTGAAGTCATCTTGGTAACTCAAATGGCAACCCAAAACTACATAAAATTATCACTAGGAGCTTAATAAACTTCTTTGGAATACATATGTCACCAAGACGTTAGTCGAATGCTTCCCCACTCTACTTTGATAACGATGAAAGTTTTAAGATATTATTTGACTATGTCGTTGGTCTTAATACCGAAAGATGAAGGCCTGGTAAATGTTTACTAAAACATCCTCATGATGCATGCATACACATGAACTCCTGGTCAACATTTCACTTCACTAGTCCAACACAACTCATAGGCATCACTATAGCTCCCAGTGGCCCTAACCTCGAGCGTCCTATGCACACAGTGACTCGCTAACCTCACTCTGATACCACAACTGTAATGCCCCCAAGATATGATGTCTGACTAATCTAACTTAATCACTTACTTGCTTATGGATTGCAGCGAAAGTCTTTTAATTGGAGGCATTACCGTTGTTCTGTAACGAAATAAGGCTATCTGAGTCTACTTGTAAAGTTGTGTTATCCATGTAACCACTTGGTTCACCAAATATTTGGTGCATCGTACATTTAGTCATTTATACAATTTATGATACATCTGACAACTCAGCGCATGATTACCAAATACTAGCAGACATTATGTCCAAAAGAATATATAACCAATCTGTCCTTAGGGGTTTTAGCCTATAAATCACTGTGAGCGCTTAGTTAGCTAACGTTCAGCAAAAACTACAACTCTCGCTCATTCCTTGCTACCTTCTGGCTTGCCAGGAGGAAAACGGTTCATTGATCCCTTACCTAAAATAGAAAACATAAAAACATTTGAATAATGAGCTAAAGCTCAGCACGTACATTCCTATACTGTAAAATAAGTCTTGTAATCAATTAGTTGGGTGCCAGTATTTCAAAACATTTGTTTTGTAAATGGGAGAGAGAGAATTTATGAGTAAAGTTAATTTGTCGGATGTTATCTGGAAGTGGCTCCCTGTTGACGTCTGTAGCGATCTTGAGATAGGTGCACACGTCCCAGGCTGATCGGAAAGTCTGAGTTGCAGCCGCGCTGTTAAATTGAAGGGCATGAGCCCTGATTATTGATAATTGATGGGGCCACTTACTTATGCGACAAAACATTGCACAAAATGATTCATTATATGAATATCATATTGATTTTGCATGGTTTGAGAAAACATGTGAGTTTTCGAAGAGCACAGGCAATGGACGTACCTGATCCTTGAGAATCTCTCTTCGTTTTATTGAAAATCATTTGCTGACAACTTGAAGGGACAGAGGTGGCCTCAGCTCTACTCCAAACATGTAATTCTTCACGACTAGTGTACGATGAAGAAATTTTATTAAAATTCTTGGCTTAATGAATAATTTAAGGTCACTCGACTTCTCTTTTTATTATTAGCGTAACAATTATTATTAACTTAATTTGATCCCATTTTATCTTTGTTTTTGTTCCTCTCCTTTATGTTGCCAATGTTCATTTAATGAATGTTATAAAAGTGAAACAGGGTGACATGCCATGTGTTTACTAATGATGACATCATTACTATCACTATCCAAATCATTGCTATAAGTTCAATACCCTATTAGTATTATCGTCATTAGAAATTATTGATCCCCACCACCATTATTATTATTAAAATTGTTATTATTGTTATTAATATTACTGTTATTAATATCCAACACAAACCACATCCCTGATAGTGTATTAATGAACACTTTTGGTTATTTCCTTATTGGGTGAGTCACCGATAAGCTTTATCCTTGGATTTCGATATGGTTTGGATGAGGTCACGGCCTTGGGCTCGAGCGTGAGATCGAGTCACATTCAAACGATTATTCAGATCTTATAATCCAATTCATCCCACACTTACCCACACATTTCTTTTAGCCTTTAATTATGCCCAAATACTTAGGTAAACATAAATGAAGCAACCCAAATTTTTAACTTTAACTTCATCCAACCATCAAAACACATAATTAGACTTGAGTTTTATCCAAGCACCTAACCCCAAAATTCACACGTTCATGGTCATTACACACATATAATTAACATACAATTCTCATTAATTTCCTCCAAATTTTCATTATAGTTCGCTTAAAACCATCCAAACAACTCTAACCAAGCTTGTATTTCCCTTATTCAAATCACAATCTTAAGCACCAAATCATGATCATAAATTAGTACACACATTAACCTCATAGGTATACACATATATCTTTAATTAACCATCAATTAACTCATTTAAATACTAATACTCCACATAATCAATCTTGAGCATTATTCAAGCCATAAGTCCTAATATCTCAAGTTCATGGGCACAACTCATCCACCAAACATTTATTTCACTTTAATCTCATTTCAAAAAGAATTAAAATCAATCTCAGCATCACCATAAACAACTAATATTCAACATAGTTTTCAAACCCTCACTCACCACACTCATCTCAATCCCTCAATTCACAACCCAATCCAAATTCTTAAACTAATTCAAGAAATTTATGAATTCATGCACACCAAAGCTAATTACATCATTTACTCCAAAAATTCAGATATAAAACATCAAAAATTGAATTAAGTGAGAATTAGGGCTTTACCTTTCAACCCACTCAAGCACACCCAAAGAGTTGAAGATGAGGAAGACGGTTGGCATGGTGGCACTGGCGGCAGACTCCGATGAGTCTGGGCGGCAACATGGTAGCATCCGATGGCTGATGAACGGCGGCGGAGTGCAAGCAGGTGCCGGAAAAGTAGAGAAGAAACATGGGGGTCTGTCGTTGGGGGGAGGGCAGAGACGGGTTCTAGGGGGGTGGGGGTTTGGTTTGTTTTTGATTTTTTTGGTCTTTGTTTTAGTTCAAGTCTTTATTTATTTTTTATTTTTTTCCTTTTTCTTCCCACCTTTTACTTGTTGACACCTAATTTCTTTTCTAGAAAATTCTCACATTTATCCTAGCTCCTTTTATTTTATTTCATTCATTATATATATACATATATAAATAACTGAGGTAATAGGTTTGGCTAAAATTAATAAATAAAATTGTATATTTGTTGGGTGAAACATTTTCATTTTTGATTATTATTTGACTCTTTTTATATACATAACTCACCCTATTATTATTATTATTATTACATTGTTACTATATTTGTTTGTATCTTATTATTATTAATAATTTACAAATTAGCCCTTCGATAATTAGGCTAATTTTTCATTCTGCGGGCATTTAAATATTTATTAGCGCTTGAATGAATTATTTAGGAGTATAAAGAAATCCATTTTGAGGTAACGTCGTCGTTTCAACCTACAATGCACAAATATATACATAGATATAAAATGCTAAATTGAAATGCGATGCCCAACTTGATTATTTGTGATTAGGATAATTTGAAATAATTAATACGAATCTTAGGTTCAGGCCATTACAGAATTTATGTGGAAAAAAAAATAAAGAATCCTTTACAAGTAAGAATAGTTGATAACAGTACAATGAGCCACAATGAAGACATAGAAGGGCTATCTATAAAAATAGGAGGAATCTAATAGAATATACCAGTTCTATAGGTTACTAATCAACCTTCTTATGATATGATAATTGAAAATAATTTTCAAATGTTACATTCTCAATGCACACAAACCATAATCCAAATAACATTCATAACAAATGGCCAGTCCATTCCTATTGATAAATTACATACAGCATACACTCATTATTAAATTGAGTTCATGCAGCTGGCATGGTGAGAAGGTAATCCTTGTACAACATAAAGTGGCATTAATAATCTCACTGCTTGAGTTATCTATTAAAGAGCAGACTATCGAACTAGAAGAAGAATTATGCGAAGAACTCCACACTGATAATAATCTTAATTTTGGGATAAAGATAAGATATTTGCAAAGATTACTTTGTTAAATCCCAACACTATTGTTCGAGTTAAACACATGGTGTATACACACCAAGACATCAAAAAATTTGATAAGAAAATCAAAGAACTTATTGATAAAGAGTTAGGTAGGAATTACTGACACTTAGGTCCCTAAGTTCAAAGGTAACTATTTTTAGGCACTTGCCTTTTCAAAACTAATTTTGGGATACTCTAATTCTTCAGACAACTAATTTGTAGGTCCTTTTTCTTATTATTTTAGTCCTTGAACTTCTAAAAATTACAGAATAGTCCCTGGAATAGGAAAAACGTGTAAATAAGCTGTTTTTTAGGGGTTTTTTCAAGAAATATGCTCGATTAGACTTCTTATAATAGCTTTACTGGTACTAGTTATCACAATCTACTACTTACATCTTAGATATTATAATTTCTATGGTTATAGACCCACCATGCTTAGTAAAAATGATTAAAACTTAATTACAGAGTTTCGACCGTTACCTGAACTTAGTCAGCGCTGGACCCTGGTGTTCCTCCAGCTTCCAGCTTATAGATACTGTTAATCTCAACTACACTTTCCTTAGATCAAGCACAACACAGATCTGTTTTGTTTCCTACCTTAGACTGTGGTCACTAATCTAGTTTTAAGCATTTTAAAGGATAGTAAGACTGTAATCAAGAAATTATAATATTTAAGACATAAGGTTTAATTGAATAACGTTCCTACTGGAAAACTTCTTTTATTGAAAGCTTGAAGCGGAAATATTATAATGGAAAGCTTCAAAGAGAGACTTAAGCTAATATCATTAGAGATACTAGCTCATAGAGAAATGGAGAATCCCGACTTCTCTTATCCTCAAGAATGCTCAAATGACCGTGTCCCCTCTCAGCACTCTACCTCCCCTTACATAAAGGGTTGGAGGTACATAGAATGCCCTAATGGCTACAGTACATTCTGATTTTTCACACGACTATAGTACTGACGGCTACAGTACACTGCTTTATTTTACAAACCAAACACTTGTCAAGATAGTACAATAATGAGGCAACTACTTTTCAGAACTTTTAATGAAGACAAGACTAGTCATCATTATTGAGATTCTACATGCCTTCATCTCTAATTATATCTTTCAGACCATCATTACCTAGATAATCATCAAAACCTTCATCTAATTGAAGATGCTCTTGATTCCATTTCTCAAATAACTCAAGAAAATATTTCTTTTCTTTTTTCTGATAAGAACTTTCCAGCTCCAACGTCATAGAGATATTCAAAAATATCTTCTGACACTGTTCCTTCCACCTTCATGTATTCTTTAAACTCTCACCATAGGCGAAAGTAGTGTTTTCATAATGCATTAATGTTTGTCCCTTTTCAATTAATGCCCAACATTGAGGATAAATATTGAAAAATCCAATTGCTAAAGCAGGATCAGTAACTAGATGCACTGGTCATTCAGAAACTCATTCTTGTCGTTTATCATCGAGATCGTCGTAATCAACGATCTGAATAAGATAATTGGCTAGTTTGGCTTTTCCATTCTCGTATTCTATTAATGCGCTATACACTTCCAAATTTAGGCATCTTTGAATTGGAATTTTTGTTGGACTATCAGGAGATGTAAGAATCCAAAGGATTCTTCGGAACATGCATTGCTAAAATTTTGTTAGTCTTGAGAAAAATAGGAACTTTGGATCTGGGATTTCTATGAAGTAAAGTATCATCCCGTATTCCCATGCTTTAATGATGGAGTCATTTGGAGAGATTGAATCTGCTGGGAAAGTAACACCACCAACTCCAGACTTCTCGAAAAAATAGATAGTTGTACGCCAAGACTCTCAGATATCATACGAATAATGACGATAGAAGTCGATGCAGGCTGCATACCACTCATTGAATCATTTTTCTTGAGCATGAGAACTTATTTTTTCTTGGATATTATAGGGACATCTAAGGTAACTAACTTGTAACTCTAAAAGGGAAAATCTTTAGGCTATTAGGTAGGCAGTGGATAGTAGACCAAAATATGATCTACTTTTTGTATGGAATTCCAAGTTATCGATTAGGACTTTACTAGAAGGCGGCTCTAGTAGGAATGATATTTCATTAAGGATTTCCTCCTTTTCTGGTAGAAGGTCGGCTTTGATGATCGCCATTGGCGAGTTCTCGAGTTAGATTGTATATCAGAGAGTTCTTCGATCCCTGTACATGTTCAATAGAGAAGAAAAACTGGTTAAGCCATAATTTTTAACGCATGAGTCACCCATACACTTGCATATTTGATAAATTCTTTTTCACAAAACCAAGTATCCCTTTACAAGCAGTTCGAATAAAAAAAGATTTTAGGGCTAAAAAGATTAGAAACTTTTCAATTCCCTTTATGACTGCGAGGATTTCTTTTTTCATTGTGGGATAGTTGCGTTCTGCCTTATTAAAACTTCAACTGCAATATTTGCAGAGTTTTTCTCCTTTTTTAATTTTCAGTACCCCACTCTAGTGCTTATTGCTGGCATTTGTCTCAAGAATTAAATCATCTTCTTCATTAGGCAAATTAAAAACAAGAAGATTTTCACACATCTTTTCGAAGTTTTGAGCGATCTTCGTATCATTAGTGGTCCATGTCCAACTTACTTCTTTCTTCAGTTTCTATTGTAATAGCTTTCTTAATTTCGCTAAATCTTTAATGAAATCTGAAGCATAGGTAAGGCATCTAAGAAACCTTTCTAGTTGCTTTCTATCTTCAATTTTTTTAGGAAAATTTTCTACTTTTTTCTAGAATATACTTTTGTAAGATGATTTGTCCAACTTTTATCTCTAAGCCCAAAAACTTAATTTCTTGTTTAGCATAAATGCATTTGTTTTTACCAAGTATGATACCATGATCAATGCATCTCTGGGTGACTGCTAAGACATCATCTTTGTGCTGTTCTATGATTTTGGAAAAGACAAGGATATCATTAATATAAACAATACAACAATGATTAAGATCTTTGAAGATGTTATCCATTCTTCTTTGGAATATTTGCGGTGCATTTTTAATACCAAATGGTATTACTATCCATTCATAATGTCCTTGTGGTGCATAAATACAATTAAAGGAACACTTTCCTCATCCACTTTAATATGCCAATAACCACTTTTGTAATACATTTTTGTGAACTAAGAGGCTCTTTGAATTCTATTGAAAAGGACAGTTTTGTTATGAATAAAATACCCATTATCATTAAACTTTTTGTAATTGATTACCATTCTTGCATTTCCTCTTTCTTCTTCTGCATGATTTCTTACCATGAAAGCAAGATTGGTGTGAGGACTCTTGCTATTCTTGATTAATCCTTTATCCAAAAGTTCTTTAATTTATTTATCAAATTCTTGAATATCCTGGTGTGTGCACACCATTTGTTTGACTCGAATAATAGTGTTGGATTTAATAGAGTAATTTTAACAAATGTTTTATCGTTATCCCAAAATTTTAGTGGATTATTAGAGTAGAGTTTTTTACATAATTTCTATTGTTGTTCGACAATCTGTTCTTTAATAGATAATTTGAGTAGTGAGATTGTTAGTGCTACTTCAAATTATGCTGGCATTACCTTCTCCCCAAGCTGGCTGCATGTAAACTCAATTTTCTGATGAGTGTAAGCCTTACTTAATTTTTCAATAGGGACTGAGTGACCATTGATTGTGAATATTATTTGGTTTACGGTCTAGGTGCATGGAGAATATAATTTTTGAAATTATTTCTAATAATTATATCATGAGACGGTTGATCAGTAGCCCATAGAAATGGTATAATACATTGAACTCCTCCTAATTATATGGATAACCCTTCTAGGACTTCATTGTGGCTCATAATATTATTATCAGCTATCCTTACTTGTAAAAGATTTTTAGCTTTTTTTCACATAAATTTAGAAAATAATGTTCTCTTTCCAAAGCATATGGAACAACCACTATCTATGTAGGCACATAGCTCATATTTATTATAGTTCTCTAAACAGACCTTTATTGGGATATAGATGCTATTAGGGTTTGTATTGGTAGCTTCATAGCATATCGCCATAGTCATGTTTTTTACTAATTCATCCTCATAAATTAGTCCATTAATAGTTCTTGTTTTGTACCCAATGACCTTTCTATCTAGACTTATAATTCGGTCTATATTGGGTCCGGCAGATTTAAAATTCATTCTACTCATTTCACTGGTCATGCTAATTGTATTATCTTCTTTAAGCTCTTCTTTAGCTGATGACAATCCTTCTCCTCAATCTGATCTTGTACTCATGCTTTTTAATATGCGATTTAATGGTGATTTTACCCTCCTCATCAATTTTTATCATATTTTTCTTATTCATCTTTGTAGGGTTAGCAAAGCTAGATATCCATGAATGATTGATTTTTATCGCCTAAGGATTGGACTTAATCCTCTGGATCTTTTGCATAGGGGTAGGTCTTTTAAATTTTTCTACTTCTATCATTATCACCTTAGTCTTTGGATCTATTGTATTATCTAATTTATAGATAATTTTCAAAATATCCTCAAAGGATACCCCCTCTTTTCATATCCATCCCAACTATTTTCATCTTAAGAGATGAAAGGTTTTTAGCAAATTCATCTTTTAGACTTACATAATATCCCGGTCGGCAATTGAATCATAATGACCCATTACATAAATTGGTCTTTATCCTTGTGATAATTTGATTATTAAATTTGGTATGCCTAATATCATAGAGTAACGTGTAAAGATTAATGTCTTTACCATAATATTGTAATAGAGTGATTTGAACTTGGATACTTCCGACCTGGATATATCTATACTTTTCATCTTTGTCATGTTTAAAGATATCTTCACAATTAATGAGATTGGCTTCCCTAACATCATACTCACAATCCTTTATCTCTAGATCTCCTTCCATCATTTCAAATACGTATTTGCTTTTTAAAGGAAAGATAGATTTTTTATAGATCATACCTTTTTGGATTAGAAGAAGAACCCAATCTCCTTTGACTTCCTCATGATCATTGTCTATAACAAATTCTTCTCCTTGAAGATCACCAAGGCTAGCAGAGCTACTTTCCATCATATAACTTATTAGTTCATAATCACTTTCTTCATATTCATTGTCCAATATCATTTCAACAATCCCTTTGTTGTTATTTAGGGGTAGGTCTAATGTCTCATCTTCACTAAGCTCAACATAATCTGGGCTTCCCAAAGTCTCGATAAGCTTTTTATTCTTCATATTTTTGCATTTATTAGCATAATACCCTAGTTCTCCACATACCCAGCATTTGCAGTTATTTTTTCCTGTGGGACAGTAAGCAGCTTTCCTAAAAAATCTACATTTTTTTGGACTTGGTTTGTTATAATATTTTCTTCTATATTTCTCACTCCTCTGCTTGTTAAAGCTCTTTTTCTTATAGAATTTTCTTTTCTTTTGCTTTTCAATTCCTTTCCCCATTGGTGAGGTGAATCCCAACAAGTTAGGAATTACTTCTTGATTATTTTTTTTTTGTTTTGGAGATCAAGACATTGATCATTGACCTATTTTCTTATATAAGATATTCTCGAACCAACGGTATCAAGGACATCTGCTTATTCCAGATATGCAATGTATTTTTCATTAATTATAGAATTTATAGGATATGGTAATTTGTCATAGAATATACCGAGATTGGTTTCATTATGCCCAATTTTGTAATAATATTGACTAAATTTAGCAATATAATTTTTCAGATTTCTCATATCCCATAATTCTATGTTATTAATCTTTCTTTGCCATTCTCTTGCTTTTTCTTTAGAATCAAGTTTAGCTCCGATAAATTCGATTTCAATTTTTATGCATAAATTTTTAAACATTGCAGCTGGTGTTTCCATCATTCTTAAAGTATTTTTACTATCTTCAGTTAATGAATAATACCAGTCACCTACAGTGCCAGAAAAGTTATGTTCGATATAGTTTATAAAGTTTGCCATTGTCCATATAGTATTTAGATTTAAGATACTATTCATTCCTCTTTTCCGGTGCTCAAATTTCTTCTCTATTACAGGTCCATCAATATTTAAGATATATCCAGTTTGGCTAATTACGGTAAGGCCAATTTATTCATAGGTCGTGGTTCTCCTTGGGAAAAACCCAAAGGAGAAATTGCTTGTACGTCTTGCTGGAACGTACCTAGGTCTTAAGAAATGAGTATTTCTTCTAGAAGGTTTATCAAATTCTTCAAGTTTAGGAATGACATTGTTAACTAGATTGGTCTCTGTTTCATATAAATCGAGTTCTTCTCCAATTTTATTAATCTTATTTTCAACAACCATTTTACCATATTTTTTATCCAACTTTCTTCTCATTTCTCCTAAAGGCAATGCATTAATATCATCAAGTTTAATAAGGTTCATCTACTGATATATTTCTTCTTCTAATTGGACATTATAGTTTCTTCATTTTTATCAGATAAAGCATCATTTTTATCACTAATTATGCTCATGATTTTGTTTTATTCTTCCAAATTTTGTTCTCTTTCGAACATATCCTATCATTTTTTAAGAGTATATTGCTTATACTCTATCTTGTTCTTCTTTCTATGCTTTTTTAGCTAATTTTTCTCCTATTTTTTGAATTTTTATCTCGTGCAAAGAAAATAGAATCTTATTTTTTTAATTTTAGAAGGGGTATTTATGCTGAAAAGGAGCACTAGTACTGGAAGTGGATTTACTGCTATGCCTTACTTCGTTAACTAGTGAAAGGTGAATTACAGATATCTGTTTCTTAATCTCGTTCACTTCAGTCTTAATTTTATCTAATTCAGCGTTTAATTGTAAAACTATATTGGTGAGATAGTTTAATTGAGGTGCTAATGAGATAATACCTTGTGGTAAGTGAACAATGTATGAATAATTTGGACTAAGGCAAGCAGGTGATGATTCTAGCATTAATCATGGTTAAACACAGTTAATTAGCTTAATTAATTATTTATTAGCTTAATAATCTTAATTATTTTTGGTAACATAGCTCTGATACCAATTGAAAGAGGGCCTCAAGTCATATTAGTAGGCAAAATATCACAGACACAATTTTAGATTTTTCAAAAGTAAGTTTTTAAGGATTTGGGCAAAATGTGCAAATATGAAAAGTTGTGAGCATGCTTTGCAAATTCGAATAGTAACTGGGCCTTAAAAATAGCTCAAATAAAGTTTTGAGATTCCTTTCTGTTAGTTACCACAAAAGACAAGTTACCTTATATTTAGTTTTAAAAACCGAGGGCCCTTAAAATAGTTTACTAATAAACTGAGGGTACCTTTGTGTAATTTATTCATTAGGTAGTGTTTGGTTAGAAGGAAAATGGTTTTCCCGAAAAATCATTTTCTGTGGAAAATGTTATTCTAAGAAAAATTAATTTTTATATCACATTTTTTATTGTTTGGTACAAAATAAATCATTTTCCATGAAAAAGTGAAAAACATCAACCGAATTGTTTAATGAAGAAAAATATTGACTGAATGGTCGTAGTTGATATAAATGTTGAGCTTAAAATACAAATTTTGAGGTTTTTTCAATACCTCCTTTCAGATAATAAAGTGGCGAAAAATAACATCAACTGAATTATTTAAGTGGCAAAAAATATTGATTGAATCGTCCTGGCGGAGAAAAACGTTAACCAAATAAAAGAATATTGTGCTCAAAATATGAATTTTAGTCTATTTTAGTCTTTCCTATTCGATGATCAAATTTTGGTCCAAACTATTGAAACTGTTCTTGTGGTGGAATGCATTGTTTAAAGGAAAAAAATTTCAATTGAATTATCGCTGTGGAAAAAAATGTTGAGCAAATGAAAGATTATCAAGCTCAAAATCTGAATTTGGGCCTGTTTCCATATTTTGTATCTGACGATGAAATTTCAATCCAAACTGTTAAAATTATTTCACTGGCGAGTCGACTGAATTGTTTTAGTGACAAAAAATGTCGATTAAGTTGTTGTAGTTGAAATAAATGTAGATCAAATGAAAGAAATTTGAGCTGAAATCGAATTTAGATTTGAGTTTATTTTAATCTTTTCTATCAGATAGTTAGGTTTCAATCTAAACTGTTGAAATCGAATTTTTCACCTAAATTCAGCTGACCACATTATCAAAGAGTTGAATGAGGAAAATCAACTTCCTATTTTCTAAAAAAGGAAATCATTTTTTTCCACTGGGGGAACATCATTTTCCTTGGAAAATAGTTTTTCAACATTTATTGTGCCAAATAATGGAAAATTGGGAAATTATTTTCTGGAAAAATCATTTTCCACCAAACCAAACACATCCTTAATCAGGAATAGTAAGAGTCCTCACACTAGTTATACTTTCATGGTAGGAAGTCATGCTGAAAAAAAGAGAAAAAGGTAGAATAGTAATCAATTACAAAAAGTTTAATGATAATACTATCTTTGATAGTTATTATACTCCTAACAAAGCAGTTCTTTTCAATATAATTGATGGAGCCACTTAGTTCTCGAAAATGAATTGTAAAAGTGGATATTGGCGGATAAAAATGAATGAAGATAAGCATTCCTTTAACTGCTTTTGCTACCCCTTAAGGACATTGTAAATGGATAATAATGTCATTTGGTCTTAAAAATACACCTCAAAAAATCTTCAAAGATCTTAATCATTATTGTATACTTTAAATGGATGATATTCTTGTCTTTTCCAAGGTCATAGAATAGCACAAAGGTGACATTCTAACTAGCACCAAAGATGCATTGTCATGATATTACCCTTGGCAACAACAAGTGCATTTATGCCAAACAAAAAATAGAGTTTTTAGTAATAGAAATAAAAGCTGGACAAATCATCCTATAGAAGCATATTTTAGAAAAAAATAGAAAATTTTCTTAAGAATATTGAAGGGAGGAAGGTATTAGAAAGGTTTTCAGAATGTCTCACCTATGCTTCAGATTTCATCAAATATTTAGATAAATTGAGAAATAATTCCAACAAAAGCTCAAGAAAGAAGTTGGATATAGACTCCTAGTGATTCAAAGATTCCTCATAATTTCAAACAGATGCGTAAAAACCCTCCTGTTCTTGACTTGTCTAATGAGGAAGATGATTTGATTCTTACAATAGATACCAACCATGAGCACTAGATTGTAGTAAGTCAAAATTAAATAAGGAGAAAAGCTCTGTAAATATTACAGTGCAAGTTTTAATAAACAAGAATGTAACTATCATATAATGGAAAAGGAAATCCTTACAGTCATAAGGGAATCGAAAAGTTTATAATCTTTTTTGCCCTAAAACTTTTGCTTATTTAAACTTATTCCAAAGGAATACTCAGTTTTGCAAAAAGAATTTACCAAATTTGCATATGCAAGGGCAACTCCTACGCTGGTGATTATGGCTTCTTTCTCTATTAAGCATATGCACGGATCAAAGAATTCTCTATAGATAGTTTTGCTCATGAGCTTGCCAATGATGATCATCAGAGTAGAACCCCTACCAAAAAAGGAGGAGATACAAAATGAAATGGCATTACTACTAGAACAGGTTTCTCCTTCTAATAGAATCCTTATGGATATTTTAGAGTTTCATATAAAACGCAGATCATGCTTTGGTTTGCTATCTTCTGCCTATCCAATATAACACAGATTTAACTGTCTAGAGTTATAAATGAATTACTTAAGGTGTCTTTATGATGTTCAAGCAAAAATAAGTTCCTATGTTCAAGAAAAATTGTTCAACGAATGGTATGTACCCTATATCGACTACTATCACAATTATTCCTATGATATTTTGGAGTAATTGAGTACTACAATCTTCTTCACTAATAGATCTTGAGTTGGTGGTTAGATTCCCAATAAATTCAATCCCTCTAGATGACCCCATCTTTAAAGTCTCGAAATATGGGATTGTAGCATACCTCATAGAAATTCATGATTCGAAGTACCTATTCTTCTCAAATCTAAGCAAGTTTCAAAATTGTACATTTAATAGGATCCATTAGATTTTCAAAGCTCCTAACGGTCTAACAAAATTTCCATATAATAGAAGTCTGCATATTGAGGCACATTACGCATCAAATTAGTATGAAAATGGAAAGGCCAAATCAGCCCATTACCTTGTTCAATTAATTGATCTAGAAAATCTCGATGGTCAACGATCAGAATGGTTTCCAGAATGACAAGAAGTAGTTAGTGATCCTATTTTAGCAAAAGCTATCGGTTTTTACAATATTTATCATCAAATGTAGGTAATCATTGAACAAGGAAAAATACTTATGCATTGTGGGAACACTACTTTCATTTATTATAATGAGTTAAGCAAATATATGAAGGTAGAAGGAGCTACATCAGCATATGTGTTTGATTATTTCTTTGATGTTTGAGCTGAAGCATTTCTATCAGAAAAAGAAAAGGAATATCTACATGAACGATATGAACTTGATAAAGATTTCGATGATTATCTAGATAATGATGGACTTGAAGGCCTTATTGGAGATGAAGATATACAGAATCGCAATATGGACAATTAGTCTTGTCAGTGTTAAGTGCTCTAAATATTTGTTGCACCATTATGTGTTATCTTGCCAAGTCTCAAGTAAGTGAAATAATATAACCTACAGTTGCCATGTGAGATTAGTTATAGCCATGTCAAATATCAGTATGTGTACAGTAGCCATTAGGACATCCGATGTAATCTATCTCCCCTATAAAAAAAGAGGCTGAGTATTGAGAAGAGACACTGACATTTGAGTATACTTAAGCAAAAGAGAAGTCAGAATTCTCCATTTCTCTATAAGTAAGCAACTCTAATGATCTTAGTTGTTCAAGTGTTTTTCAACATTTTCATTGTAATATTTCCATTTTCAAACATTTAATAAAAGATGTTTCCTGATATTGAATGTTATTTAATCAAACCTTATTCCTTAAATATCATAATTTCTTAATTAAAGTTCCACTGCCATGCAAAATATAAGACTTGAGTAGTGACTACAGTCCGAGGTAGGAAACAAAACGAATCTATGCTATGCCTAATCTAAGGAATGTGTGGTTGAGTTAGCAATCTCTGTAAACTATGAGCTAGAGAAATGCTAGGGTATAACGCTGACAAAGTTCAGATAACAGTTAAGACTCTTTAGTTAAGCTTTATTATGTTGCTAACTATGGTGGGCCTATAATAATTGGTAAATATAATATTTATATATAAGTAGTAGATTGTGATAACTATTACCATCGAAGTCATTACAAGAAATTTAATCATTTAGAAAAAGCATATTTCTTAAGAAACTCTAAAAATAACTTATTTGCATCTTCTATGCAATTTTAGGGTCTTCCCATAATTTCCAAAAAGTTTTGGGTTGACAGTTCAAAAATGAACTGTATGGAAGGTAGTAAAAAATCGAAGCTTAAGATATATTAAAGAATCAAAGGATAAGACCTCAAGGTACTAAAAAAATTAAGTAAAAAAAGTGAGGCTCAAAAAAATCAATGTCACATAGGTAAAGGTAACAAAAAGTCAACTCCCCCTTAGAAGTCAAAAGAAGCTTTGCAAGTGATGACCGTTCTAGAGTCAGTACTTCTTTCTTTGTCATAACATGTACTCTCCTAGCATTGCTAACCCTTCCCCCTTAAGGAAAAGGGGGCATGTTCCTAGTTGATTTTGCTCCTTCTGCCCCCTTCTTATGTCTCTTGGGACAATCCTTGGCCTTGTGATATGGGCTAGCACAATAATAGTAAAGGTTAGTGTCTATTCTACAGTCCTCAATGACATGATTTAGGCGATTGCACTTCTTGCAACGACCCCTGGACTTGGTTAACTCCCCCTGGTGAGACTACTACTGAGGAAAAATTTGTAGTCATGACTGTTCTTTCTTCCTAAGTGGCAGTTTTTTGAATCCTACTTTCTCTTGTTTCCCTCTTGACCCTCATATGATTTAGTCAAGTTATTGATCCGCACCACGTTGAATTCTCGGTCATAGAGTTCTTGATAAGTGGTTGTGTGGTGCCTGGCTAGGTGGTTGAGGGATTTTTCTTCATCTTATCTATCGTCATAAGTTCAGGTATGAGCCTAGCTAGTTCCTTAAACTTAGCAGCATAATTTATCATAGACATGTCATCATCCTACTTATGATGTGGAGGAACTCATGTTCTTTTTAGCATTGGAAGTAAACAGGATAATACTTTTCCTTTAAGAGCATTTCTCTTTCATTGTGCCCACCATGTGTCAGTTTTATCATTTAGGTATTAGCTCCCAATACTGACCTTCTATTCTTCAGCAACCTCCATCACATTGAATATCTTTTTCATGTTTTTGATCCAGTTTTCCACACCAACTGGATCCTTCTTTCCACCAAAGCAGCTAGGTTTTCGACCAACTAACCTGCCCATTAACTTTATGTAGGCTATCTTAGGCGTTCTGTTGCTTCAAGGAGGTTAGTTAGCCCTATTCAGTAATTCAACAAATAGTTGTCACACGACATTGTTAGGAAGCATAAAGGACCCTAAGCGTGAAGTAGCTTGAAAGAAGTTGCTTCTAGATTGATTCAACATCCTACAAGCTTGGAAATAAATACTTAGTTTTCTTTTTTTATTTTTAATACTCAAAAAAGTAAGTAAATTAACATCAAACAAAGCTTTCCATATTTCAGTACAAGATTTAGCGTAACTTTCTAATTATAGATACCTAATCTCCATGTTGGACTAAATAATACCTGTACTAAGTTCTGGTCCATCACTATTATCTATTCCTGGTTATCTCCCATACTAGGTTGGGCTCGCTCAAGAGATCCATGTAGGGTTTTAGGGGTGTAGTCGAAGCTAAGCCCTAATTCATCTTTTGCTAGCCTTCCTAACTCAGGGCAACATGTAAACAAATCTTGGACATTGAGGCCCAAGTGATCTAAGGTACCCCTCAATAAGAATTCTCATGCAACAATGTCAAATGGTCCCCTTTTCGCAAAATGCTTCTCGAACAGGGTGACATTTCTACAACACCAAGGCATAGGCCACCCTTTTGTATATTTCTCTTTCAAGTGGGTCGATGGCTCAAAGTCAGGCAACGAGTCTATGGGCTTTGGCTCATACATAAGAATCACGATACTTGGTGTACTTTCGCATTAGTTCCGCTATCATCCACCATTGAACCTTCTTTGTAGGAGCTTTCATTGAGTTCCTGGCATCAACTTCAACTCATTAGGGCCTCTAGCATGGAACCTTCCCATTTTTCCATCTATTGCAAGACAACTCAAGGACATAAAAAACTGTTTACCAGCCAAAATAAACAACAAGTATTTGTCCGATCCCGTTCGCTCACACTTTCCTTAAGCTTACTGATTTTGTTCCATTTTATCTAACCTATAGCTCTGATATCAACTGAGAATTACTCTTTAAACTTATTTAAATCTTCTTCTGTTTAGCCTATGTCTATGGGCTGAGGCATTATGCCATGTCAGCTTAGGTGACAAAAGGATCTTTCACACATATTTAATTAGAGAAATTCAAAAAATCACATATAGATCCTGAAATAAAAATACAATTTTATTAAAAAATGCAGAGGTTAACAAAGCCAGTTCTAAGAGTCAACAAAAAGAAAGTCGATAATACAAAAATGAGCTTAAGTTCAGTTAGATGTGATCTCACACCGAGTCCAAATCCCTTTCTAAAGGACTTGAAAAATGAAAACATACAAAAGTAAGGCAAATGGGTCTAAAAGAATATGACTCCATACTGTAATTAAATTTAGTGTACATTTTAATTCATTTGACTTCATAAACATATAAAACAATTATCTATTTATTCTCTTGTAGTGGGACATCAACAATAGTGAACTTGGGTCCCACGTTAAATAATAGCATAACAATAAGAGACAGTATCTTTGTTACGATCCTTTAGTTTACATTCGTATGTTAGGGTCCGGAAGCCCAACCATTAAACACTGTCTAGCATGGCGCGTATGCATCCACCTTTAGCCATGATAAAGCACATTTAAAAATATTTATTCCACATTTCACTTAATTAACAATTATTAGTAATCCGCAAAGGATTTATATAAAGATGTGGACATCATACTGTACGTCTATATGACGATGTGAAAATTGATCGAAAGGATGATCTGAAACATTCCAAGCCCTGATACTAATCATATATTATTGGCTAGGTATCGCAACCATGAACTTTTACAAGCCTCACATGCCCCATATTTCTTAAGCTTATACTCAAATCTCTTAAATCTTATAAAGGTACCCCTTTAGTTCATTTATGAAGCCATATACTCTAAATGGTCATATTATACGAAGATATTACTATCAAAAGGATTCCTAGGTTTGTCCAATATAAAACTACGCTAATAACCTTCAAGCCCTTTAAAGGTTGGTATTAAACTTTTCCCCACTTACCCGAATTTCCAGGATAGGCTTGAGAGGCAAAATATTATTTAGTCAAACTTCTTTTACTAATGAGGATCCCCCCCGGGCGAGCCAAGCACTGTGATATCTCCCAGTTATTGGTTTTTCCAAAAAATTGAGAGATTTACCAACCACAATTGTGAGGACAATAGTACAACTACCGCAACCAGTAAGAAGCAATGACTGATAGGGATCTACCAACGAAAAGAATGAGAACCGAATCAATACATTTGAAGCAATATAAGAATACAGGAATACTGTGTAATAGCGTTGTGGATGCTTACCGAGCTCATGCTTAAAAGGAGATAGTGGCAATGAAGATGCTTAAAAGACCCATGAGAATGTATGTTGATGGGAAGGAGAACTTATCTTGAAGATGAAAAGGGTTATACATTTATGGGTATGTATAGGTGGTCTAGGACGTGTTTCCATTAGAGATTAACTCTCCTAATCTTATAATTGGGAGTTATAAGGTGATAACAAAGTTAGTTATAATAGTGATAATGTTGTAGGTGTGATCTTAGGGAGATGGTTATGATAATTGTCTATCTAATCATTAGTCATGAGAGAGAAAAGAAGCTACTTTCTACCCTAGTATAACAATGTTAGCTGTCAATCATCATGAGAGGGAAGGGAAAGTTTTGATCATCATGCTTCTATTTAGGGTTTAGAAGGTTCCAGCAAGTCAAACAACCATAAAAGCCAGCCTCTTTAATGCTCAAGAGTAAACAATAAATAATAACAATAATAATAATAATAATAATAATAACAATGATGATAATAATAATAATAACAATAATAATAATAATAATAATAATAACAATAATAATCATCAATGTTAGTAATAATAATAATACAACAATGATGTTGACACCTATATTTACATTATTGTTGATAACGCTTCTAGCATCATTGTAGGGCTTCCACCCACATTATTAGTCTAATCCAAAAAAATGGGGTACCCAATATTTATTATTTAGGTCCATTGGCTTCTGTCAATAACTTTTGTATATACACAAATATACATATACATATGCATGTACATATACATATACATACACATACACACACACTCGCATATGTATGTATGTATGCATGTATGTATGTGTATATGTATGTATGTATATATGTATATGTATATGTATATGTATATGTATATGTGCATGTGTGTGCGTGTATGTTGGGCCAGCTCAAATAATCATATACTTATTAAAAACAAATTTGTGCTTTGCATCAACGTTTCATTGGACAAGTTCAGTTGTAAGGCCGACATCCTATCATTCTGGTCGCCTATTACGGAAGTCTTGGGACGATTAGTGGGGTTTGTTGTTAATTTTTATTGCTTCCTTCAGATTTCGCAGTTTGCACCTGCTTTTTGGTGCTAAAATTTTGGCACGGTTAAATATACCATTTTAGTACTTTGATCCCCCTTGCCCCCAAAATTTGATGAGAAACAACTAAGAAATGGATACAAAGAAACTAACATTGATTAAAATTCATAAGTAATGAGATCAAGGTCAATCGAACATACGATCAGTATATTACATTGAAATAGGCCTTTCTTAGACTTAGATTACCTAAGCTACCATTGGCCTATATCATATGCAACAATTCCTAAGGTTATCAAACTACCAAATCCATGATACATCATCTCCTTTTAGTGTTGCAAGTCGAAATGTCCCTGGACAAACTTGTTTAATGATCATGTATGGACCTTCCTAATTGGGAGTGAGCTTCCTTGAATTGCCCCTTTTTGGGTCGTTTTCATCTTGCTTAGGAACACACACCTACCTTTAGGGGTCGTTGTTTGACGTTGCAGTTGTAGAACCAAGTAATCCCAATCTTGGTTGGTTGTAGAACCAAGTCATCATAATCTTGGCTATTTTTTCGTTAAGGTATGTGTCACCCCTTAACGTAGTAACAAGTCAACCACCTCTTTTAGTGCTTTCTTACTGAGGCCCTCTTAGAAGATGGCCAATCGGTGCATGTGAATCATGCTTTCAACTAAAAGCACAACTTTAAAGCCATAAACAAACATGAATAGGGTCTCTCTGGTGGCACTCTTCTGGATTGACCGAATGGATGAAAGTATGGATGGGAGGTCATATGCCCATAATCTCTTTGCTACATCCAATATCTTCTTGAGTTTGTTCAGGATCTGCTTGTTGATAGACTCAGCTTCCCCATTCGCTTGTGGTCTAGTGAAAGCTGTGAATCTTATTTGAGTACCATATTTAGCACGATAGTCTCATACCTTATAGGTGTTAAATTGGCAGCCATTATCAACGACCATTGTCCTTGGGATCTTGAGTCTTGTGATCATGTTCTTCCAAATGAACTTCTGGACTTCCCTTTCGATGATGGCCGTCACAACTTCCAGGCTTATGTCGCTCCATTGTCTCGTTGCCTTTGGGAAAGCACCTAGTATGTTCATGCCCCATTTTGTAAAAGGTAAGGGAGAATGCATTATCGTAAGAGGGGTGGGTAGCTGGTGGTGTAGGGGGCATATCACTGGGACTTGTTGCATTTCCTTGCATTTGGGGGGGGGGATGCATTGTCATGACAGGGATAAATGCGTCTTCTATGTTCTTCAGCCAAAGTGAAAAGTATTACCCTAGCATCTACGCTTATTCTCTTCCTAACCTTATTTGGTTTGGAGGTATCTCCCTGGGGCACTTTTGTCTATTCCCCAAGGACTTCACACTTACATATAGCATTCCCTCACCATTCTGTAGAGGTATATGAGTATAAGATAGGGCACCACTACTGCTTTGATGACACTAAGGGTTAGACATCCGAGGATGACATCGTATGCCAATGGGATATCCATGACTGGAAAGTTTGCTTCAATTGTTTGAGAACTTCCTTTTTCCTCACTCGAACGATAAACGTTTTGGTTCCTAACGTATGTTGCTTGCCCTCCAAACCCTACAACGGGCATTTTGATGACTTTTAAACTGTTCTCATCATAGTGCAACTTTGTTAGGCAAGCACGAGTGATGATGTCAGCAGCACTTCTTGTATCCACTAGGATTTGTTGCACCATAATGCTTGCAATTGTGAGTTATATGACACCAGCGTCATTGTGGAGGGTTTATAAGGGATGTATGTCCTTCAAGCTGAATGTCATGGTAGGTCTTATAAGTGGCTTCAACCCCTTAGTGGCCATGGCTTGGTTGAGCTTCCAAATTTAGCTTTTCCTATATCTAGCATTCAATTCCTCCAACTATGGTTGCTACCACCTCTGTTTCACAATCAGCATCATTGTATTTCTTCTCACCGGGGTTACAATAAACTGAGTCGTCTCCGCTCTCGTGCCTCAGGAATTGGTTAAGCTGCCCTTAATCAGCTAGCTCATGATCCCTCTCATAACACTAGAAGTAGTGTGCCTATGGTTGTAATGATATTTACAAACTTGGTTACATTTCTAAATTTAACTGTAATACTAAGGGGCTTTGCCTTTTCAACATGGGTTGTCTTTGATCTACATGAGGATATTCCTTAGGCTAGTGTTGGTGTTCGAGCCCTTCCTCCTTCTTGGGATGTTTGTTTGACTAGGGGTATCCTTTTCTTTTCCTTCCCTCTTTCGAGCATAATGACAAATGACATCCATCTCCAGTGCATATCTCTGTAGCTTGTATAAAGTCTTGGGTCATACGCAAGGCCTCAATTAATGTTGTGATTTTTCTTTCCGCTTCGGAGAATTTGAACCATTCAGGAAGTAACCCATTCAAGAAGGCCGTGTAGGCTGCCCAATCCTGTAGGTTAGGGATTGGGATGTATTTCCAGTTGAATCTCATCATGTGCTCTTTTAGGTCTTCCCCTTTTCCCTATTAAATCTTGATGAGATGGATGAGTTCTCCTCTCCCTCTTACCTGCGATGGAGTGGGCACTAAATACCTCAGTGAGTAAGAGAAATGAAGTGATACTCCTGTTGGGAAGGCCATTGAATCACTCTTGAGCAATTCCCTTTAACATAAAGGGAAAGTACCGACTGCAGGTAGCATCATCAACATCTTAGGCACACATTTATGTCTTGTAGACACCGAGATGATCATGTAGATTAGTGGTTCCCTCAAAGTCATTGACAGTTGGCATATAGACTTTCTTGGGGCACAACGTCTCCATAATTTCTTTACTGAAGAGGGTCAAGAAGGAGGGCACTCGTATGATATCCCTTGCCGATAAGCCCAATCCTTAGCACAGCTGCCTGAGAGTGACCGATTTCCATCAATGAGGGAGAGTTGTAGTGCTTGTATGGTGCCTCTTGCTTCTGTCCCCCTCTTAGCTCGAGCCTGTCGAAGAGAGGACGAGTGCAGCAGGGCGGTTGAGTTTCAGTTCTGGTTCGTCTAATGTTCTTGGCTGGTGAATGAACTCTTTCTCATAAGCTTCCTCGTTTAGAGTAGTAAGGCTTTGAGGATTCCTCTTACTACTCATACCATTCAGCAGCCCTGCTCCTGGAAGCATAGCGATTCATGGTAATGCTCTCAAAGTTTCTCCTTTTTCAACCCATTTATCTTCCTTTCTCTAAATTTCCCTTTTTCCCACACAAAGTTCCACTTTTTCTTCTATTTCTAGCCAACCTTCACCTCCATCTTCAACCTTTTTTCATTAGCATATTCCACTATCTCAATACTTGATCTTTCTCCTTTACATTCACCTTTTTCTACATTCCATTCCCATACCACCTTCTCGATTTCCTATCTTTTTCATCCCCACTACCCATAAAACCTTCCATGGAACTAAAGAAGAGGCTAAGGAGCACCCAAGGAGAGGGTGCATCGAGCTAGGCACCACATCAGGCCACATGGACATCCCAGACATCCACTACTACAAGAACTTGAGGTAATGCTCCTTACCCTCTTGGTTTAACATATCCCGATCACATTTCATGCTATACTTACTTAAGTACTATACTAGTTGTTGCTACCTACATTTATGATGAGGATTTGTTAGCACAATTGGGATTGTTGGATGATATTAGATGGTTATTTATCTAGGGTGGGATGAGTCAGTTTATTGAAATGAAGGACCATGTGTATCGGGACCTCATCCTTGAATTTTTGAGTACCTTGAATATGAAGATCACCTGAGGTCCATAATGTTAAGAAAGGTACCTTTAATTCTATCTATAAGGGAAATTCTATGAATTGAACCTTATTACCCATAATAACATGTTTGTCTTTCCCCCTAGTTTGGATTTGCCTTGGCGTCAAGTCCCCTCGAAAATTTAACCTAAATGCTTTTTGGGACGAGATTTCAAAAGGATCATAGGTACAACACTAGTACTTGCATGGGTACTTCCATTAGAATCCTTGTATAAAGGTGGCCCAACGTATGCTTTCATGTGGTGTCTTTACTATGGACTACAGTCTGAATGTCTTTAAATTATTTGAGCTGTAGTTTTTGTCTAGCATGATGAATGGTGACTGGATTGCCCTTGGGCGTTTCTTGGCCTACCAATTGTATAGTACACCTACAAGTAATATAGGTAGGATAGTCATTGGGGCTCTTATCACCTCCATTGCAAGGTCTTTAGGTGTTGAGCCAAACCCTGAGGATAGAGTTTCAGGGTTTAAGCAGCTTGACAAAGCCGCTTTCGAACAGATGAAATTTTATAAGGTTGATACTAGGTGCTTCTGTTGGGTATAAACTGAGAACTGACTTTTGCCACTTCCCAATGTTGAGAGGACCATATTACTTCACCGAGCTAACCTTTCATGGTTACCTAGTGATATTAACATTGTCCTTTCAGCATTCTTCTCATTACTATGAGTATGTTCAAGCCACCCTTAGGTCCATTTAGGACGAGCAAGCCTCCTTACAAGTCTATGTTGAAACTAAATATGCCGCTTTTCGTGACCTTGTCCAAGAGCTGTACGATGAGCTTCTTGGGATGATAGCCTCCTAAAACCAATATTTTCATGACTTTAGAGCTTGTCTTGAGACATAAAGTGATTGGCATATCTCTTAAGGTCATCTCGCGCACCCTTCTTCCCCTCCTCCCTCTTAATTGCTTCTTGATACTTCCCTTCCCTTTTCTACATCTGCTTTTGCATTGAGGACAATGCTTTGTCCAAGCATAGAGGAGTTTGCTTTGGTTTATGGCATCTGATGCCCAGTTCCTTGGTTTGAGCATGTGTATATATATTGTACATGATTGTATTTAGTGTTGCATTTTAGGATTCACCCCATGTAGCTAGAGCATGTTGCTAGTGCATTTAGTTTCATTCTCCTAGTTTTGTATTTCTTGTGCATTAGAAGCATGAAAAAAAAGGAAAAAAAAAGAGAAACATTCGTGAAAAAAAAAGAAAAAAATAATCCTCTGATGATGACGTTTGTGGACTAGGTAGTCATCTTTGGTTTAGAATGGTCCTTTGATATGGCCAATTGTGAATAAAAGTATTTGGAAATGAGTTTGTGAAAATGTGTGCTTCATGTTTTGGCCATGTGTTGAGGACGAATTGATTGCCCTGTGACTCTTTGCATGAATGTTGCCATAAGGATCTAAATGAGCTAATTATGACTTTAGTAGATGTCCCATGAGGCTTTGAGTTTTAAAGGACTAATTTGTCAATTTTAGTCTCTTACTTTTTCTTGAGTGACTCTTTTCTCTGGAGCTTACTTTGACTCTCGTTCAAGATCACACTTAGAATATGCACACATGCAAAATGATTGAGGCATTCTTTGATTTGATAAGCCTCACAGACCAAATAGCCACCGTTGTTATGCGTAATATACCCCTTGTTAGCCCCTTTGAGCCTTAGCCCATGTTTATTGATGTGAGCCTTCATATTTAGCCTTTGGCCAAACACATATCTTATCATTAAGCCAGGACTAGAAAAATTTCTACTTCTTGATATTTTTATTTGGGAGTTAGCCTGGAGCATTGAGATCTTTTAATGGTCCAGTTTGGTTTGTTGGAGAAGGGAATTGTGTTCATTTGTTCATATGAGAGATCCCTCGTTTTGTTGTAAAATGATTGGAGAAGAGTTGAAAAACAAAACAGGAGTTGGATGTTTATTTCCAATGGCCAATCCCTTTCATGGAAAGCCTAAAAAAAAAAGAGAGAGAGAACAACATAAAAAGAGGGAAAAGAGAGTAAAAGAGATTAGCCTTGTTCGATTGTATATAATTACTTTTAAAATTCAACCCTATTTTCCTCATTCGATTGCTTAAAGGGATGCGTTTGTGTATTTGAGTGGTATTGGTTTGAAAAGAGTATTTCATAAGAACATTAGGAGAGTTTAGCTCTTAGTCTTTGGCGTTTTAGCTCCACATTGCCGAAAATATTTGTTCCCCTCTTATCTTTACCCATAGCCCCGTTACACTCGTATAAAGTCCTCATGATTGTTTAATATGTGTATTGCATACTAGTGATGTGAATTAGAGAGTCTTAGCAAGCTTATGGTATATTTGAGTAATTGGAATGAGAATTAAGGGAACCTTACTGCATCTTAAAACACATTTTTTTTTTACAAGGGTAAGCAGGCCAGCCCACAAGGCCCCTATCACAGGACCTAGCAGATCTTAACAGGCCAGGGGAGGGGATGTCAAACCCAAGCCAGAACCCCAGACCCACAAGCCTCCAACACACACAAAAGTGTGTTCCCCCCTAGGTTTGAACCTGAGTGGGGGAAGGAAAGTGGGAGTGTTGGCCATCCGGCGAACACCTGCTCAACACATCTTAAAATACATGAGAGTGAAGAATGCCACATGACTAAAATAAGGTTTTACCTATTTTTCTAGCTCTAATTATTTCATTTGTTAATGTGATTGTATTCGATGATTTGGCAATTGATTCAAACTTTGACAATGTGGGCTTTAAGGAAATTTCAAAAACTTGATCTTTCTATATGATTGCTAAATATATTTGCACATTTTTGGGCTAACTTTGAGTTGATTATTCCATTAAAGGTACTACTAATATCTTTCCTAAGGAGGTTGTGAATAAATTTTTAGTTTTACGTTTGCTTGGGGACAAGCAATGGTTCAAGCATGAGGGATTTGATAAGTGCCAAGAATGTGCATCATTTTAGAGTCACTTGATAGTCTTTCCTAGGGGATTGTGTGTTTAAGCGTATGATTTACATCCCTTCTTCTATT
The DNA here is from genome assembly GCA_029747015.1 of Carnegiea gigantea. Classification (NCBI taxonomy): domain Eukaryota; kingdom Viridiplantae; phylum Streptophyta; class Magnoliopsida; order Caryophyllales; family Cactaceae; genus Carnegiea; species Carnegiea gigantea. The sequence goes on from JAKOGI010000693.1 coordinate 295,407, forward strand.
TTACGCTAGAGTATGCATCTTTTATGCATTTTCCAGTTTCAAGCCCTTTTGATCCAATGCTGACCCTTATTTAGGCACATTTTGGCCCACCACAGTGGTACCCCCATCCCATACACCTGTGGGGTAAAGAAAGAATGACGATCTCATAGTTAGAGCTCAGCACGGGCCATAGTAGGCTAGTAACTACAAGCCTCTTCACTTTCCTTCGATTGTGTGGCTGAAATGGCTTGAGTTCGTGTATTTGAAGGCGTTTCTAGCTGAGAGCATTGCAATTCTCCGGTCATTCTATCACTCATCTCTCTCATTAGTTTAGAATTTTCCTAGTTTCTTTTGGAGCAAAAGAAGATTTGAACAAAGAAATCGACAATTGGATGCTTGAAGATTGAAAGATCATTAAAGAACCTCTATAGTTGCTAAGCTTTCTCTTCTTTTTATCCCTTCTTAAACTCTAGTTTATTTGAGTTGGATGTTTAGTTTGATCATGAGTGAATAGTTTAATTTCATCTAGCGATTGGTTTGCCAAAGTATTGACGCTAGATCCTCAATCTCTATTTCTTGTGCTCAATCTGTCTTGGAATGGTTTTATTCTATCTTGTGATTGAATTGATGTTAGTAAGTTTGGCCAAATTTGCTTGCATATATTAGATAGTTGAGGGAAGTACCGAAAGGAGAAACTCACTATTAGACCTACAAGATTGAACTCGACTTAGTAATCCTTAAAAGTGAGTTGCAAGTTGAGAGGAGACTTTAGCAATCAAGGTCTATAACCTAGACCAAAATAAGGACATTTGAAAGAATGATAATGAGATTAGTGTAGGCAATTCAGTTTATTTCAAAAGAAAAGATTGAGTTAAGTTAGATCACAATTCCTTTGAATCATCCAAACTTGAAAAGAGTGCATGCTAAATCAAAAGATTCAACTCTTTGATTGGTAAATCAAATCACTAAATGCTCTACTTTGATTGAACTCTCAAATAGCCTATTAGCATAGTTGAAACAGCCTACTAAAAATTTGTTCGCTTAGCATTTTTAGTAGGACAAGACTCAGTAGATTGTGTTTATCCCTGAAGACGATATTTAATCTAGATTATAACACCTATGCACTTACGATTTTGGATAATGAGTCATTACGGCGGACACGAATAACTATGTAAGTCATTGAATGTTGGTCAAAGCATTCAATCTTGTGTGTTTGCTCATCATTCTATAAGTTGTTTGAAATAAGTGGAGTGGTCTCAAATGATCTCTTCTTGTACTTTCTTTTGAAGGCTAGAAGGCAATGCTAGAGGCCTCAAATACGCCAATTAAAGGAAAAGCTGCGGATGTGGGTGGTTGATGCGACCACTACCCTCCGTGCATGTCATAGGGGTTAATGTGGAGTCAGAAGTAGTGCTCCACTTGTCTCATGCATGATGTATAGGTACTAAATGGATCAAGGGTTTCCCAAAATCGTCCTGGCCTCAGCAAGTTATCCACAAATGTGTCATCATTTAGACTTCAAATTCCCTCCACGCGCATACAACCAAATATGTGGGTAAACTTTAAAGTTAATGTCAAACTGTCTTATGAGAGCATTATCATATGTTTAGGATGATGACATTTACATTTATGTTTTAGGTATGACTATGGCTTGTTTTTTCTCATGTATATTGAAACAACTGACAACTCTGCATGGAGCAAGTAGAATTCCAAGTTTAAATAGTGCTACTGAATTTTTTTTTTTGGGATATAACAAAACAACATGGTTGAATTTTAAGTTTTTTTTTTTTTTGGGTTCATAAAATCAGATGATATGTGGATGCAACGACTAATGTATGTTTCCAAACTAATAGCAACTGAGTTCACTGAGATGAAGTGTAAACTAACATTCAGGAGAAATTAGATTTTTGTCAGAAATGCTATTTGATTTGTAATAATGGGTGGATATTTGCTTTGGATTGATTTAACTCATTTTATATATTATATTTGATAAATTACAAAATTTTTAAGGTTTTTTAAAATTAAAATTCATTAAAAAAGTGAACATTTTACAATATTGGAACAATTTTGTTTTGTTATGTTTTGGTTTGAAAGAAACATCATGGCCCATTCAATTAAAATAACTAGTCACAGACAACAACACCACCACCACCTCCCAGTGTGGGTCCCACTTTCACAGGGTAACTAGTCACATGGCCTATTTAAATTAAATGATTTGGGGGAAGGGGAGGATCTTAAGTAGCTGAAGCACTCCAAAATAAAAGTTTAAGCTGATATTGAATTTAAAGTATAAACCCTTACATTTCTAGCTCAGGAAAAATTGGGTGCCTTAAATGCTTCCCCTACACCCTGGCCCTTCTGTCTCTTTATTTCTCCAATCTTCTCCTTCACTTCTCATCTAGAATTTGCTCATTTGGAGACCAAATCAAGGAGATAAATTTTCTTTCAAGGAAAACATTTTTATAATTAAATATGTTGCCACATCCAGGGAAACAAATATTATCTCACAAGAAAGAATCTTTTTTAAAAAAATCTAAAAACGTGCAATCAAAATACTTCGAATGGGAAAGTTGCAGCAGAAAATGCCACAGCATGAAAGCAAGTTGTTGTGCATCGAAACTTTATCCACTATGCTCAATTCTCTCTCTCTCTCTTAGCCATGGCTTTCAAATCTTTACCTTTATATAATAAGTGTAAAAATGAGTGAGGGGTTGAGAATTCAAGAAACAGCAATCCAAGCATCCTGGTTGAATCCCTCAATCTATCTATATTATTATATATCTATAATAAAAGAAAAATAGGTTTGACTTCACTGGGAGTGAAATGCGGAATACTAATCAATTATGACCATCGATCTCATATTTTTGCGCATCTCAACCATTGTAAATTAAGAAAATTAAAAATACAATTGTTAATTAGTCATATATGCATTTCTCTATCTATCACATTAACCGCCTAATGGCCCACTTTCTTGCCTCGCTTGCCCCCCTTCTCCCTTCATGTAATATTAACTGCAAACATGTTTCTTTACTTCCTTAGATTGATGATAAATGTGTGGTCCTTCTCTCTCCCCCTCCTTTTCTTGACTCTCCGTCTCTTTCCTCTCTTTTCCAAGGTACATCGTTTGTTATATAAAATATAAAAAGAAAACACTTTTCATGACCTTTTCTTTGCCTTCAACACTATAACTTTGGTGAGTACTGATGGTGTCCATTTTTAAAGGCAAATAGGAGAGTGGCAAATGGGACAGCACTCATTTTTACACTTATTATACAAAGATTTGTAAATAAGTGTGATTTTTCTGAAGATTTTTGACATTACTTATTTTGAGTTCATTTTTGTAATTTTTGAGTTTGATTTTAGTGCTCTCACAGGCATGGTTTTTAATGAATGGGATAAGGAATTTGATAGGCTAGACAGAGGAATTGAAGGAGAGAGCCAATTAGGTTTTAGGTAACCCAGCTACATACACCATTTTTAATTTACAGATTTGATTGTGCCTCTGGTCTAATTTGTGACATTTTCGCCTAATATTAGCTGCCTTAGTCTCATTGTTTTCTTTTTTTCCTCTATTTATTTGGTCCATGCTTCCTAGAGATCATTGCCTCATCAATGGCACTTCAATTTAATTTTTAATTTCAAAGCTTTGTTACAGTTGGGCAAAATTAGGAATCGAGGTCTGGGTTATATATAATATCCATTGGGGGTTTCTTAAATTTGATGAACTAAAGTGGTCCCAAAAAAGATCAACTAAAGCGAGGGATAAATGAGTAAATTGTCTATTGTTATTACTCAATAATTACCAACAATATTGTAGGATTTTGTGTCTGTGTGTTAGGGAACGGAGGGTTTTTTAGTGCTTTTTCCTTGGTTGAAGCCTGGTCATGAATTCAATCTTATGGCATCCTTTTAAAGTTATTTTTGCAGATGTTTTCATTTTCTTTGTAGTATATCTTCCTCTAAAATAATGCCTTGATTAGAGTCCTTTAGCAGTTACGGAGAAAGTGTCACCTTTTTCATGGGCTGAGAGGCATTTCAATGGGGTGACATTGGATGTGAAAGGCCACAAAAATAAATACTTGCTCGGTGGTGGCTTTAGAAGCTTGGACGTCTTGGTCTACTTATAAGTTGGCTGGCAAGAGGGGGCATGAAAGCGATGTGAGGTGGGATGATAAGGAGGTATGGATGCATTACAATAAGGAGGTTTGATCCTTAAATTAGCTTCTTGAAGAACATAGATTAGGATGCATATCATACTACTTTGTCAACGGCTTTACATTTTCTCTTTCCGGGTTTCTTTATACAAGGAGGAGTTCTGTTTGGGTAGGGTGTATTAAGAATTTAGTTTCTAAACTGGTTATTCCTCATCGGATTAGCTATTTTAATCTTTATATTTTATCTTTTTTCTTTTTTTAGTTGTTTCTAGTTTACTCTTCTATTGTTATGATATATGTTATCACCAGGAATTTTCTTTTCTTTTGGGCGGTGGATTAGTTGATTTCATGAACTTATGAATAGGTGATAATGGTGTCCTGTTAATTTGAAATGTACGAGATATAGGGACTGTTAAATTTTATCGATTTGGTGATCAATTGTCTACAATCAGCTGTTAAAAATACACATGCAAGATTAAAATACACCCTAAAACTATAATGTTACATACCTGTCCTTTGCATCCAATCTTTGATAAATATTGGGGTCAGATAATGATGTGTTTCACTATGAAGTAGCTAGGCTCCCAAGTTCCAACCTTGGCGTAAGGTAAAAGATACCGAAAGAAATGTGAAACAAGTTGGAGACATAGGCTTATCCCAAAGTATGATATATGCTGCTACTATTAGGGATGACATTCTTGCTGAGTTCAATAACCTATTTTAATTGCTACTTATTTTGATATCTGGCTTTAATTTTATTTCTAATTATGACATGCAGTTTTTATCTGCATTTACAAAAATGGGCATTTCATTTTGAACTTGGAAATAAGATGACATCTAAATTCAATCATTCAATGATTTTTTTCTCCAGATTCTCTACTATGCTCTCGACTTTGCTTGAGTTGCTTAAGAGGTTGGATACCATGTTGTGAGTGTTCTAATGGCAACATGTTTTAAACATTAACGTTTCTTAGACGGTTTGTTCAAATCATGCTGAGACTTAAATGCATAGTTTTAAAGAGTACGGTGGTTAAGCTGTAGGGAAGCAAGTGCCTCACATTTGTAGGGTTACACATATTGGTTCTAGAAACTTTCAAATACGAAACTACATTAATCTCTTAGTTGCTATAGGGATTGTTGGCAAACAAGCATAATTGTGCTTGAAGCTACATGTGCAGGTCACCACTTCACATATTACAACACCAAAGTGAGGGAATAAAACATTATATTGAACCTGACAGGATGCATAAAGCCTCATAGACAAGACCTGCTACAACTATAGCTGGGACAACCAAGTAAAGCATGGTCTCAAGTGGAGAACATGGATGCAACGATATTTGACGAGTAGGTTGCATATAAGTTTAGTACTGTGGCAAGGTCCGTAGCAATTTCACAACCGCAATCCCTGTATCCAAGATGGGTAAAATCTATTAAGACGTGGTATAAACTGGGGCGTCGAAGAGAGTTTATGTGATTTGGTGCTTAATAAGGATGTAGGAATATGCAATTTCAGAGAAGCTTAGAATGATTCCAACTTAAGCAAGGGGAATTTGGTTATCTAACGCTTCTCTATTACCTGAAGACTGTAATATTTTGAGTGGTACATTTGCGATTGTCATGTTAATCATGTTCATAGGGTTTGTAGTTTTAATCATGTTTAAAGGGAATTTAATATCATGGTGTAACACCACGATTTTCTAATCCCTTTTTATTTACTAATATTAACCTACGTGGCAGCGAAAAAAACCTAAGTGTGGTGTTACCGTCGTATTTCCTTCTTGGAAATTCCAGGCTCAGTATCAACCAAAACATTAATGCAAGTTTATTCTCAAGTTATAGCATAAGTTTAAGTCCTGACAATAAAAATAACAATGTCCAACTGAATAATAATAATCCCTAAACAACTTAATCTGAAACTAATTCTTTTCAACTAAATTTGGATAACGGAGCCTTGCTCTAATTCGGGCTCCCATCCCCATGCTCTAACACTCCACCTAACACCAAAACATTTTGAAAAAAAATGTGATAGACTCAATAACAACCACCCCTAACAGTTAAAACACGCATGCAAATTCATTTCAAACCATTTTACAGCAGTTCAAAGTACTTATGCATTCTTAACAGGAACATATAATAATCCAAGTCCCGTTTATTCAATTTCAGGTTCATAAGGGCGAGCGACCCCCCTAGGTCTCATGGCCTGCGCTTGGGTTTAACGCAGCCGCTTAACCATATTCTAGCCTACAGTCAATTTGAATGGTTACCGCTAACTTGGCCCACGTCCATGTACAAGGTGACACGTGGCTGCTCATATGCATTTACTTTTACTAGGGGAAGGCTAACGGCCTTCAATAACACAAGAGTATAACTCTTAGTCTCACCCATTCATCCAGTTATTTATACATTTACGGTTAACATTGATCTTTAACCAGAATATGGCCCAACCTGATCCATTCTGATCCAAAAATATTTCATCATTATTTTTGCAATGAAATCATTCTAAAAAACTCACGCAATCACTGGTTGAACAATCATCTCAATATAAATCATAGTAAAATCTCATCACACATTTACCCGGGAGAAGTCCCCCGAACATCAGTTCAAAAAAAGTTCAAACACCTTTCAAACCCACACACAGTACGCGTTTCTAAGGAACATTCGAGGGGGTTTAGGGCATGATTGTTGCCTTCTAGATTACGCTGCCTAAGTTTGAGCTCAGAATGCTAGTTCGACCCAAACACAATTACCCATAATAGTAGTCCGTTAGTGCCAACTCTTAGCTTGGCTCTCTGTAATCCCATTAGACCCAAATAATTTTCCTAAGCTTCTTCTTATACCCAACAACAAAATCCATCCATCAAATAATGTTTTTACGAAGTTATAAATATTAAAACTCTACACATACTACTCCCTCTCATTGGCCAGTTTATTTCTTGATTTTTCCGCCATCTTCCCGGGGCCATAACTGTCACTCCTAAAGTTAAAAGTTTATGATTAAACCCATTCTGGAAATGCCCAGCCGTGAGCTACAACTTTCCTTTTATGATCCTTGATAGAAGCCAAGTCTAACTAGTCCGAATATGAACAATTTGCTAAACTATCCCAGTGACATATAGTTTTATGCAATCCCGGTGTTTTGGTCATAACTTTCTCATTTTAACCCTGATTTACGAATTTCAAAATTTCCCAATCAAAGGACACATATATATACCTTACCTAATGTTTTCATAATTTTTGAAGAGCCTGTAAATTACCAAAAAATTCGTAAAATCAGCCCCACTTCTAGGTGTACAGAACTGTGTTTGCACTATAAACTTTAGGCTCGTTTTCAATAAATTTTGATTTGAATCCCTTCTCCGACATGCATACGACAGCTCCACCAAAAATTTTGCAACTCATAGTCGTCAAACAATGGAAGTCATAGAGAAAGGGTGAGTCTTTTACCTCGAAACAATTCGTAAAAGAAAGAGAGAACTTTAGATTGTGTTGCTCCACCAACTACGTGCTCCACTTTGGGATTTCTAGGATAGTGAGTAAAAATCAGATTCAAAGGTGAGAATATGGAGTTTTTATTAAGAATGTTCAATTAACCACTAACATACTTGCTAAAATTTCATGAAGTTTCACACTTACCGAACTAAAGTGAGAGGGTGGAAGAGAGGGAGGAGGGCGGCGGCAAGTCACTAGGGTGGCGGTTGGGGCGAGAGAGAGAGGGGGGGAGGGAGAAGAGGGAGAGAGAGAGGGCGGCAAGAGAGAGAGAGGCTAAGTGAGAGAGAGCGGCATGGGGGAGAGAGTGAGGAGAGGAAGTGAGAGGGAAAATTTTAAAACATTAGGGTTTCTCCCTTCGCTTCCTTGCCTTCTCTTGTACGACTCCTTTTTCCCCTTTTTCTGTGTTTTTTTACACCGCCCTGACTTGGACCGCTCTACTACCCCTCGGTTATTCTGCTAAAAGTAGAAAAAAATAAAACACTATGAGCTCAATCATACTAAGTCAGCCAATATCGTAACAGTTATAAATAATGGAACAAAAATATAAAGATATATAAAAAAATCTGTGAGGTTTCACATTCTACCCCGCTTAAAGGAAGTTTCATCCTCGAAACTTTGGACATACCTGCTCATTCAAATAGGTTGGGGTATTTTGATGGTATCTCTTGCTCTGATTCCCATGTGGCTTCCGACACCTCATGATTTGCCCACAGAACTTTTACTAAGGGCACTATCTTCCTACGAAGCTGCTTTTCCCTTCAGTCTAGAATACGAACTAGTTATTCCTTGTAAGACAAATCTTCGCTCAGTTATATGGGATCCGACGTGACAACATGGGATGGGTCAGGGACACACTTGCACAGTTGTGACACATGGAAGATGTTGTGTACTCTGGGCAACTCAGGTGGTAGTTCCAAATGATAAGCTACCTCCCTGACTCATTAAATGATTGGGTATAGCCCGATATATCTGGGGCTAAGCTTGCCCGTCATGTCAAATTTCATGATGCCCCTGGTTGGAGACACTCGAAGGAAAACTTGGTCTCCCACTTCAAACTCCAAAGGTCTACGCCTTCGGTCCGCATAGCTCTTCTGTCGACTCTGGGCTGCATTCATTTGTTCTTGGATTATTCTGACCTTCTGGGTAGTTGCCTAGATTAGTTCGGGTCTAATGGTCAGTGCATCGTCAATCTCCTACCAACACAATGGAGTTCTACACCGTCGACCATACAGCACTTCGTACAGGGCCATCCCAATGTTGGCATGGTAGCTATTATTGTAGGAGAACTCAATCAGTGCTAACTACTGATCCCAAGCTTGTTTGATGTCCAAAACGCATGCTTGCAGCATATCCTCCAGGGTTTGAATCCTTCTCTCAGTCTACCCATCTGTGGCTGGATGAAAGGCTGTACTGAAGCGTAACAATGTCCCGAACGCCTCCTGCAGTTTCTACCAAAATCTCGATTGAAATCTGGTATCCCAGTATGACACTATAGAGCTTAGCACACCATGCAATCGAACTATGTTCTCCAGGTAAGCTCGAGCCAACTGATCTAATGTCCAGGCGTTTCTCATAGCTATGAAGTGAGCCGTCTTCTTGAGTCAATCCAAAATGACCAAAATCGCGTTGTTCTTCCTCTGTGTGGGTTGTAAACCTACTACAAAGTCCATGGAGACCGAATCCCCTTTCAAGTCGGGAATTTCCAAAGGTTGTAAGAGTCCCGCAAGCCTTTGGTGTTATGTTTTTATTCACTAACACGTAAGACATTTCGCTACATACTCCGCCGCCTCTTATTTCATATTGCTCCGCTAGAAAGTTTGTTTTAGGTCTTTATATAGCTTGTTCCCGCTAGGGTGAATAGAATGTGGAGTGTTGTGTCTCTCATCTAGGATTCTCCTCTTGAGTTTCTCTTTGGAGGGAACGCATACCCGACTCTGGAACTTTAATGTCCCATCCTCATGAATCACGAAACGAGATGCCTTTCCAGCTGACACCTCCGTCTTGATCCTATCCAACTGCGGGTCCATGCTCTGAGTGGCTCTAGTCTCCTCAATGAGGGTAGGCTACATCTCTATAGTGTATAGTATAGATCTGGTTTTTCTTGTCACCACATTGAGCTCTAGTTTCTTAAAATCCTCGTACAAGTCTCTAGGTAATGCCAACAAACTATTAAGAGTTGGGTATGGCCTACGACTCAACGCATCCGCTACTACATTTGTCTTTTCAGTGTGATATTGAAAGATTATATCATAGTCCTTAAGGAATTCCAACCACTTTGTCTGCCTCAAGTTCAAGTCCTTTTGCGAGAACAAATATTTCAAACTCTGTTGATCAATGAAGATCTCGCAATGCACCTCTTACAAGTAGTGTATTCAAATTTTCAGTGTGAACACTACCGCTGCTAGCTCTATGTCATGAGTTGGGTAATTTCGCTCATGAGTCTTTAGTTGTCATGAGGCATAAGCTGTGGCATTGCCATCCTACAGCAGCACACACCCAATCCATTTTTAAACACATCACTATACACCATGAAGTCCTTGCCGTTTGTGGATAAGGCCAATACATGCGCACTGGTTAACCTCTTCTTGAGTTTTTGGAAAGCTTCCTCGCACCGATCTGTCCACTTATACTTGGTAACATTTTGTGTCAAATTGGTGAGAGGAGTGACGATCTTCGAGGAGTTTTGAACGAACGATAGTACTCTGCCAAACCTAAGAAGCTTCTCACCTCCGTCGGATTCTTATGCCTTGGCCACTTCGTTATGGCCTCTATCTTCGGGGAATCCATAAATACTCCCTCGTTAGACACGACATGCCCCAAAATGCCACCTGACCCAACCAAAACTTGCACTTTTCAACTTTGCATACAACTCATTCTCCCTTGGCACTTCTAGGACAGTCCTCAAATGGTGGGTATGTTCTTATGGGGTCCTTGAATAAATTAGTATGTCATCTATAAACACCACTACAAACTGATCTAGATAATGTTTGAAGACTCTATTTATGAGATCCATAAATGTGCTGGGGCATTTGTAAGCCTAAAAGGCATCACTACAAACTCAAAATGCCCATGTCTGGTGCGAAAAGCAGTCTTCGTATGTCCTGTTCCTTGATCCGAAGTTGGTGATAACCCAAACAAAGGTCTATATTAGAGAAGGTCCCCGTACCTCTAAGTTGGTCAAAAAGATCGTCTATCCTAGGTAAAGGATAACGGTTCTTGACTGTTATTTTGTTTAACCTCTCTATAATCTATGCACAATCTGAGGGGTACATCCTTCTTTTTCACGAATAATACCAGGACTCCCTGTGGGGATGTACTGGGCTGGATATAACCCTTTTCTAATAGCACATCAAGTTGTGTCTTTAACTCCATAAGTTTTGCTAGTGTCATTCAATAAGTTGCCTTAGAGATAGGGGTTGCCCCTGGGACTAAATCAATGCAAAATTCACCTCCCTAAGGGGTGGCATGCCCGGAATCTCATCTGGGAAAACATTCGGGAATTCTCAAAGTACTGAAATGTCCTGAAGGGATGGCTTAACGGCCTTGATTTTATAGTGGTGATAAGTTTCACTCCACCCTTTGAGACTTTTCCTTTGTGAACTATTTTCACTCCATTGGGCCCCTTAGGGTGATCCTTTATTTTTGGACAATTTATTTGGGTCTGATACTTTTGCTAACCAATCTATCCCCAAAATGACATCGAAATTAGTCAACTCACCTTATATAGGTCCATCAGAAACTCATGCCCATACATCTGGATTGGGCTGTCCTCATATAGTTCATTACATTTTACAGTCTTCCCATCATAAAGAGTCACCGACAGTAAAGGGGGCCTATGGGTTAGAACTAACCCTATTGCCTTAACCAACTTGATAGAAATAAAGGAACCCTAACATCATAACCAAATAAGACATCTATCAGTTGAGCTTGGATAGAGAATGTACCGATCACCACATTTGGGGCATCCTCTACCTCCTTCCTACGCATCATATAAATCCAGCCCCTGGTGTTTCACGGTGGTTGATTGGGGGTCTCGCCTGGGCCTGTTGAGGTACTCGGGCTTGATGGTTCGCATTGGCCGCCTGCCCGTATCTAGTGGGCAATCGCGTATCTAGTGCTGAGGACTCCCGTAGCGATAGCACCTTTTCATGGCGTGGCATTCCCGAGTGTAATGTCCCGACTTGCCACAGGCATTATAGGTCACCATAGGTTGATTGTTGGGTTGCTAGCCTCCACGTGCGTTGTTGTTGTGATAGCGGTTCCCGGTCGGCCTCTTGTATTGACCTTGAGGGCGGAAGTTTTCTCACTGATCTCCCTTTCTCTTGATTCCACTTTGCTCATTATAATAGTCGTTCTTTTCCTTCATTACCCTTTCCACGTTCACTGTGGTGTCATATAGGTCCATTTAGGATGTACTGATGCACGGACATCCTTTCCTTAATGTTTGGAATAAGCCTGGCCTCAAAACGATTCATCTTGAGCTTCTTATCAGCTACAAAGGTCGGGCCAAAGTAGGAGAGTTCCATGAATTTGGAGGCGTATTCAATACGCTCATCCCCCCTTGTTGCAATTGGACGAATTTGTTTTTCTTGGCCTTTTGAAGGGATAAGGGGTAGAAGTGGTCCTTAATCAGCTTCTTGAACCTCTTCCAGTCAAACCCTGGCTTATACTGCCTCTCTCGCACAGTCGCACACCATAGGTTTGCTTTGTCCTTAAGATAGAATACCGCAAATCCTACCTTCTACTTCTCAGGGCATTGGAGGGCATCAAACAGCTTCTCCATACCCCAAATCAAATCCTCGAAGGCCTTGGGGTCGGGAGCGCCATCGTAGATCGGTGGATTATGTAGGTGCTTGTTCTGTCATTGTAGTTGTTCCCCTTATTTCTGCAGCAATTCTAGCAGTAGGAGATTAATAAGGTCTGCTCCCGTAGGCAGATTGGTTTCATCCACCTGACTGTGGGACCCATTCTCATTCTTAGGAATGAGGGCTTCCAGTCCTTCTCTCAGACTAGCCATAGGGATGTCCGAGTTCACATGGGGCCTTGGAGTGAGGTGGGGTCCGGTCTAAGATATACCATTGTTCCCCGACATCCTACTTGGGAAGCAAGCCGAGTTTAGTTACTTCCATAATAGTTCATGGCATACATGCTAATTCACCATTGTTCCCAGACATCCTACTTGGGAAACAAGCCGAGTTTAGTTACTTTCATAACAGTTCATGGCATGCTACTATAGTTTAGTAAGACATCTTATACTACTGTATCATACACATTAAACGTACAGTTTCGTTCACAGTCACATCCACTTGCCACGGTCATGTGGCCCGGTCTCTTCTTCGTATGTCCCATGCACATATCATACATTCACATATAAATACATATATAATGTAAATTCATAATTCTTAACCAATCATGACAAATAATTGCATCCATGTAACTCAATGAAGTTCTCATGCATAGATTCGAAATGGTAACTATTCCACACACCAACACTATCATTACATGAGTATTTAATAAAACTTCCTAGTTCATACTTACTAGCAAAAAGGGAAAGATAAAATAAATAGTGCAATCTTTAAAAGCGAAGCTTCTAACTACTAGCATCTACTGGTCAAGGGCGTCCATTGGATAGGTAGTATGACACATCCTACCGCACCATCCAACTTTGTCCTCTTCCAGGCCTTCCTCTACTAGTTACTCTTCCTCAGGGTCCTTCTCTTCTAAGGGCTCTTTCTCAGGTTCCTCTTCAAGGTCTTCCTCTTCTATGAGGTCCTCCTCGGGATCATCCTCATCTAGGGGTCCTCCTCAAGGTCCTCTTCTAGGTCTTCCTCCTCCATAGGGTCATCGTCAGGGTTATCCTCATCTAAGGGTTCCTCCCTAGAGTTTTCCTCCTCAATAGGTTCATCTCGTAGTTCCTCTTTCCCAACTATAAGCTTGTTTTCCCTACAGACTCTTCCTCTTCAGTATTCTCCTCCGCTATGGGTGGTGGGGTCTCATCCTCCGTATCAGCGGTTTAAGGTTGATCATAGGGGCCTACATCTATGATATGGTCCACTAGCCCTGCTAGGTTCATCCCCATAGGTTCCCAATCGCACAAGCAACACATGTTAAAGAAACTGAATAGTCCAGTCTTAGGGTGAAGCTCTTTAACCCTGTAACACCACACTATGTCACCCAAGAGGGTCAGGAGAAAGAACCGGCCATGATTGCTCCTAAACCTCAAACAGTCGTTCGATATCTTCTCTAGCCTCCCATGAATAAAAGCCTCAACCCATTCTAAATGGCTAGTTAGACTAACCCCAGGCCTCTTTTCCATTCTCCGATAGTGGCAACAATGACCCATACAACTACAATGATGAGTCACATTCATCCTATACATTAACAAGTCTAAATTAGACACATGTTCACAAGTAAGTAAGCATATGCAGACATACCCCTTTTTCCCATCCTACACTCACCCTTCAAGCAGTCCTTAGGTCTACATGTTTTAATTTTTCTTTTTTATTCCTGATTACCATACTTTAGGCGAGCGTTCAGGTTAGTCAACTTGAGCTCTGATACCACTTTGTAACACCCCGATTTTTTAATTCCTTTTTATTTACTAATATTAACCTACGTGGCAGCGGAAAAACCTAAGTGTTACTATTGTATTTCCTTCTTAGAAATATCAAGCTGAGTATCAAGAAAAATATTAATGCAAGTTTAATCGCAAGTTATAGAATAAGTTCAAGTCCTAACGACAAAAATAACAATGTCCAACTGGATAATAATAATCCCTAAACAACTTAATCTGAAACTGATTGTTTTCAACTAAATCATAGATAACATAGTCTTGCTCTAATTCGGGTTCCCATCCCCATGCTCATGCACTCCACCTGAAAATAAAACATTTTGAAAAATGCGATAAACTCAATAACAACCACTCCTAACAGTCAAAACACACATACAAATTCATTTCAAACTATTTTAGGGGTGGGGAACAACACGAGCAGTTCAAAGTATTTATGCATTCTCAACATGAATATATAATAATCCAAGTACCACTTATTCAATTCCAGGCTCACAACAGCGAGCGACCCCACTGGGTATCATGGCCTGTGATTGGGTTTAATATAGCCGCTTAACCATATCCTGGCTTACCGTCAATTTGGATGGTTACCACAAACCTAACCCACATCCACCCACAAGGTAGCACGTGGCCGCTCACATGCGTGCACTTTTACCTGGGAAAGGCTAATGGCCTTTAACAGCACAGGAGTATAACTCCTCAGTCTCACCCATTCATCCAATTACTTATACATTTACAGTTAACATCGATATTTAACTAGAATATAGCCCAACCTAACCCATTCTGATCCAAAAGCATTTCATCATTATTTTTGTAATGAAATCATTCCAATATACTCGCGTAATCATTGGTTGAACAATCATTTCAATATAAATCATAGTCAAATCTCATCACACATTTGCCCAAAAAAAGTTCGCCGAACATACATTCAAACCAAAGTCATAAATATCATATCGAGCCTTATGCCGATTTTCTATTGGAACGGTACAGCTTCGATTGGTACCGGATTTCTCGTACTGGGCCGAAAAAAGGTCAAAATTTTCAAAAATATAACAAGTAGTCTCATGCATATTTTGAACTAATTTGAAATATTATGCCAAAATTAATGCAAGAAATCATGCATATGACTAATAAAACATCACCAAGTAGTAGCAAATAGTGTAATGTAATATTACAAATGTGAATCACACAATCGTCTACTACATCAAACATGAAGTTCAAGCATTTTCCTCATCTGAAAGAGTAAGAACTTGTTGCCAAAGCCCCTCATTTATGGGAACCTCAACATCATCTTCTTCATCAAAGGCAACTTCACCATTATCTTGAATTCTAAGATTTTCAAATTTTTCAAAAGTGCTACAATTTCTTTCACATCCCGTTGCACTTGTACATTGGCTTAGAATTCGCACCGCAAACGTTTGCAAATTAGAGCAATCATTGCCAAATTGTTCCCACCATGCAACTATAAAATAGTAATTACTCATGAATAATTAACATTATAAATTTTAGAAATTCATAATAAATTACACTAAATAATTAACTGTTACCTAGATTAAGTCTCTCACATTGGCGAATAGCTAAAGTCAATCCAAACTCACCAATTGAATTCTTATATAACTCAAGTTGCTCACTAATCTTCTCTTGGACATCAGAGTTAGGAATCGGTCTTGTAAAAACAGTCATGAAACCCCTTGTCACCTCTCTTTGCTTAGTAAATTAAGGTCTCAAGAAAATACCAGGATTAAGCATACAGCCTGCGGCATGTAGTGGGCTATGAAGTTGGTTAGACCATCTTTGCTCAATAACCCGGGTATATGGCAAAACCTGTGATAACCTATTCTTCAACCTTGTTTTTATAGTCTCCTTTGCATTTTCCATGGCTTCATACAAATATCCTATTGTAGGTTTCTCATCACCATCCACAAGACGAAGAACCTTACCCAATGGTTCATAACTCTGACAATGTGCTGACAAGTAGACCAAAATTCTCTACTTTGGAAGACAATAGATTACACCATCTTTCCCACACTAGTTGTTACATAAGGAGAATCAAGCCATTTGTCACAAGTAAACATTTTCCTAAGCTCTTTCTTGAAAAAGCTCATAGCAAATCTTGTAACTCCAAGACAACATAGATCTTTACCATTAGTAAACTCCCTCCTTATCAATGCAAGCACCCATCTATGATTGTAAATGAACTCGATGATTTTTCTAGCTTTTTGTTGGTTGGCATCAATGGTAGGAAAATGTTCTAGTTTAGAGAAAGACTCTAACATAAGATGAATGCAATGAGCAGCACAAAGAGACTAAAAGAACGTATCATACTTTGCCATGAGCTTTTTCCCATCTACTTTATAAGCTGCATCATTATCAATTATGAATTGAATAAAATTTTGAGGCCCTACAATCTTGACAACTTTATCAAACATTTTAAACAAAGTATTGGCATCCTTTGTAAGCCCATAAGTATCAACGGACTTTAGGAACATAGTCCTTTTGGGGTAATGAACGAGAAAATTGATTATAGGTTGTTGTTTTTTATTAGTCCAACCATAAGACATTATAGAACAACCATAAGTAGCCTAGCAAGATTTAATGTCAACAAGATAACACTCAACTTCTCGCACAAGATCCTTCAAAAGGGCCCCCTTAACTCATAAAAGGTAGGACCTTTATATCCAGGACCTATAGCAGTTATAGCATCCCACATTGGTTGGTAATATTTTGAATTTATAGCATTAAAAGATTTGTTATAGCACCACCTAGCAACACATAAATGGGCTTGAGTATTCTTTTCCTAATTGAAGGTTGAGACCCCGGGCTTCCCCTTGGAGGGAAAAAATTCTCCACTTTCCTTTCTTTGAACCTTCATTTGATCAAGACTCTTTACCTTTATCTTTACTTCGAGAGGTCTCTACATTAGGATTTAAAGAATGCGGAGTTTCTACTCAACTTCTTCCTCCTCTTCCTCTATGGTGTAATTGCTATAAGGACTCCTAATTTCACAATTTATGGTTGTCTTCCTCACTTGATTGCTTTTCCACTCTGTTAGAAGTTGTTTCATTTGCCATTTGACTTCTTCAGGAACATGTTTACAAGCAGCCACATTACCTTTAACCCCAGCCAAGTGTTCTTTTAGTCGAGTAATTCCACGCCCATCTAAATGTTTCTAATAGTAAATACAAATTGTATTGTTCCTCTTCCCTGGAACTACTTGTCCATGAGCCAGAGCAGGATCATCAGATTTAGATGTTGGTGTGGATCTCGATCTCGATCCCGATCTGATAGACTCGTCCATGACAACTAAACAAATTGACTCGCTTGAGAGCTTTGGATAGTTGAGAGTTGATAGAGCAAGTAATAAAATAAAAAAGCAATAGGAATACAACCAGCAACTACCTCGACACGCAGAAGAAGAAGTTGTAGCCCTTCAACCGCCGCTGCCACTGGTGTTGTTGTCACTGCTACTAGCTGTTGCCGTCGTCGGCTTGTTCTGGGCTGCTGGAGACAGCTGGGCGAAGCAGAGAAGGGATGAAGAGAGAGCTAGAGTTTTAGGAAGTGAGAGACTAGAGCTCAGTTGTGATTTTGGGTCCAGAGCTGAGACAGTGATAGTTAGAGTGTAAGAGTTTAGTTTTTGTCTTTTTGAGTTTTTTTGTAATTAGTTGTTGAGTTTTTTTTTATAGTTAATTTGCGTTGTTTATTTAAGGCCAGGAGGCCCATGACTCAGGAGCCCACAAAGGCAAAAATCCACCTCAGTCTTGACGTTGGAAGCAAACCTAGTAAGTCTAAACCAGATTACCGAAGATACTAGTCGGTAACTGAGCCTCGGCCAGGTACATCCAAGGCACACCGGTACTGCCTGAGATCTTGGTGGAACAAAACTGACGCTTGACTTGTACTGGTTTTTTGCAAACAAGGCATATCTGCCGGTACGGCACGAGATTTATAACTTTGATTCAAACGCCTTTCAAAGCCACGCACAATACATGTTTCCAAGGAACATTCGGGGGGGTTAAGGCATAGTTGTTACCTGCTAGATTATGCTGCCCAAGCTTGAGGCCGGAACGCTACGTCGACCTAAATACAATTACCCATAATAGTGGTCTGTTAGTGCCAACTTTTAGCCCGACTCTCTATAATCCCATTAGACCCAAATAATTTTCCTAACCTTCTTGTTGCACCCAACAACCAAATCCAGCTATCAAATAATTTTTTTAGGAAGTTATAAATATTAGAACTCCACACATACTACTACCTCTCACTGTCTTATTTATTTTCAGATTTTTCCCCCATGTTTCCAGTGTCCTAACTTTGACTTCCGAAGTCAAAATTTTATGATTAAGCCTATTCTGTAAAGGCCAAGCCGTGAACTATAACTTTCCTTTTATGACCCTTGGCAGAATTTGAGCCTAACTGGTTTGAATATGGACAATTTCCCCAACTGTCCCAGTTACAGATAGTTTTGCGCCATCCCAGTATTTCGGCCATAACTTTCTCGTTTAACCCCGATTCATGAATTTCAAAATTTTCCAATCACATAAACGTATATCAACCTTCCCTAATTTTTTTGTATTTTTTGAAGAGCCCTAAAATTACCAATAAATTTGTAAAATCGACCCCAGTTCTGGGTGTACAAGACGGTGTTTGCACTATAACATTTAGGCTTATTTTCAATAAATTTTGATTTTAATCCCTTCCTTGACATGCATACGATGCCTCCACCCAAAATTCCACTATTCCTAATTGTCAAACAATGCAAGCCAAAGAGAAAGGGTGAGTATTTCACCTCGAAATGATTCGTAAAAGAAACAGAGAACTTTAGACTGTCTTACTCCACCAACTACTTACTCCACCAACTACGTGATTTCTAGGATAGCGAGTAAAAAGCAGATTCAAAGGATGAAATATGGAGTTTTTATTAAGAATTTTCAATTAACCACTGACACACTTGCTAGAATTTCAAGAAGTTTTACACTTACCGAACCAAAGTGAGAGGGTGGAAGAGAGGGAGGAGGGCGGTGGCGCGACACTATGGTAGCGGCTAGGGCGAAAGAGAGGGGGGGAGGGGGGAGAGAGAGGGTGGTGAGTGAGAGAGAGAGGTCGAGTGAGTGAGAGAGGCGTGGGGGGGAGAGTGAGGAGAGGAAGAGAGACAGAAAATTTTAAAATATTATGGTTTCTCGCTTCCCCTCCTTGCCTTCTCTTGCATGGCTCCTTTTTCCCCTTTCTCTCTCTTTTTTTTAGCACCATCCTGACTTGGATCGCTCTACTACCCTTCGGCTATTTTGCTAAAATCAGAAAAAAAAAAATAAAACACTACAAGCTCAAGCATATTAGGTCAACCGATACCATAACAATTATAAATAACAGAATAAAAATATAAAGATATATTAAAAAATCTCCGCTATTTCACAGGAGGGTTATAGGCTTGCTCGAGTGGATCTTAGAGAAATGCATATTTGGTTTGTTTGTACGCTAAGCCTTAGCCCTGCACATGTTATTACCGATGTACTTGTGCAAGATTATTTGAATAAATAAATGTTGGTTATTTTGCTCTAATAAAAGTATTTATTTTTTTTTAATTGAATTCATTGACATCATTATTTTTAGGCATCTTTGTGTGGTTTGATCTGAATCTACTTGACTCAAGCACAAATATATCATTGTTGAATGAAGAGTTTGATTGCCTAGCTTTGATACAATTATGCAAATACGATTTCCCTACTTTCCAGATTTCATTTTAATGATTTGTGCCTCTTTTTTTGAACAATTGGTTTTTTAGTTTAAGAGCAGTAGATTTCTAGCAATTTGCTCATTTGTGGTTTTTTTTTTAAAAATTTTGTTAACCTTGGTTCAATGTCGTGATTTAGCATGTAATTTATTTCAAGTTTTATGTAGTTGATTTATTCTTAAATGACCTTACAATAATTGTTTTTATCTATTGTTTTTGGTTTTTGTTTTGGTCTTTTTCTGTTTTGCTTGTGGAGGGGGGAGCGGACAGCGATGCTAACTCCTTAACTTACAGGTTGTTTTACTGGAATGATATTAACAGGGGTGTGTGTTTGTTTTACCACTTTCGAACTTTGTAATTGATATTGCTATTGATGTTCTAAACATTAAAAAGATGTATAGATTTATTTCAACTTTTTTGAGGTATCGATGGAACACATGGGTCGTTCGAAAAGTCTTTATAAACTACTAAAGATTCACTTTTATTTGCTTCTTGGTAAACACATTAAAATATCCCATTTGAATCTTTGATAGATGGTTAGCTTCTTTTGTCAAAGGTACAAGTAAATATTTTTTTGTTAAAGTACATTTTTATTTTTTCTAAAATATTTTCAATTATTGTGCTGAATACTTTTCTTTTTCAAATTTTTTTTGTCTTTTATCGTTCATGTAAGTGGAGTTGTAATACATTGTTGATGTTAAAAATTTTGACAAAGTGAACACTTTTAAATTGTCATATATTTATTCAGACGATGAATGTGGAACAACACATGGGTCTTAGCTAGTATTATAAGTGTAAAAATGAATAGGGGTCTAAGAATGTTTCCCTCCCTCAATCCAAACCTCTCATTAATTCTGCCACAATACTCTAAACAATTACAAGTTAATGTGATTTTAAATTTTAAAATTCATAAAAATCTACTAATGGGTATCCCCCCATTTCCCTATTTTCCTACATCACCCTCTCTATCCTCAATAACCACCTCCCCATATTCTCTATCTCAAGTTTTTATATATATCTATACTATACATAATGGAAATCTTTTAATAACTGTCAAATCCTTGCATGAGAGTGAATTAAGGAGTTTACTTGTTAGCCGTTGAATAAATAAAACTCATCATCTCTACCATTGATTAAAGCTATGAAATTTTAAAATTTACACCCAAAAAAAAAAAAAGAAAACAAACCCCTGCTAAGTAGTAAATGCT
Source organism: Carnegiea gigantea (assembly GCA_029747015.1). NCBI lineage: Eukaryota > Viridiplantae > Streptophyta > Magnoliopsida > Caryophyllales > Cactaceae > Carnegiea > Carnegiea gigantea. Next base: position 316,533 of record JAKOGI010000693.1, read on the forward strand.
TGCCAGTTGTATCTCACTTTCCCACGTTTCCCCAATGTGCAGTCTCTCTCTTTCTATCTCTCCCCCCTTCTCTCTCTACATCTTCCAGACTCCAGTTTCTTCAACTGTCGATGGTGCCGCATTCTCCCCCTTCTTTCTCTTCCTTAAACTGCTAATTTATTCCCCTCTGAAATTGTCGCGTTGCTTCCTCATCTTACTTAATCTCTCTATTTCCCCATCTTTATTTATTTTTTTTGGGCAAGGTAGACAATAAAATGAAGGTTAATGTCAATCTTGTCATCCGATGAAGAACCATACCCATGAAAGGTTCGCCTGAAGAGACCCAGCGAGCAAGAATCAAATTTGGGCATTAGCAAAGAAGAATGTCAATTTTGTTGCTTAATACTTCACTTCGCTCTTAGGTTTTTGGTGTTTAATACTTCAATGTTGTTGGGGTTGGTGATATTTTTCAGTAAATATTGTTTCTTCTCTATCAAGAAATTGCATTTGACATTTTTTTTGGATTTTTTGTTTTAGGTTTCATATAGTCTTGTCTCACTAGATCAAGAAGAGGGAGATGATAGTGCAATTGAATCAAATAGGCCATACATGCCCGAGCAAGTGTTCGACGAAATGCCCCAAAGAGTGTGTTTGTGCCAGTGCATTTATGCCCTCCTTTTTTTTTTGGGAGATAAATAAGCATATATTCTATGAAGTCTCAAATTTTTTTTGGAATTTTGATTTTTTTTTGGGGTGGAGGGGGCCAATAGGTAAGCATATATTCTATGTGAATAATGTCTGATTGGTGGTGATTGAGAACTATGTCGGGTGTAGTTGGACAAGAGCAATGGGCTAGGCAAGGTTAGGAAATTAGGGTGGGGTTGGTGCCATTCTTACAAAGAAAAAAGAACAAATGATAAAGAAAAAAAGGGAAAAGGAAGAAAGAAAAATGAAAGAAAGAAAGAGAAGCTAAACTTGGGGAAATATCTGTATCGCAACATGATAAGCCATAAACTATGGCTATGTGGGTACAACTAGTCCACAAGCCATAAACTATGGCTATGTGGGTACAACTGGTGCATAGTGTTCTAACTTATCACATCAGCTATCTAACTTGGCGCTTGGCAATTTGATTAAGAAGAAATTGTTTTAAAATTCAAACACTTCATATATATTATATGCTCGTCTATCACAAAATTCAGGGACTTCGTACATATTGCTAATGTAAGCCAATCTCCACCTTTATTCTTTCTTTTTGGTGATTAAATGGGACTAGGATATGGTGAATAAAATAGATGTGAATTTCTGCATTAACTTGGAATTTCTGAGAAAATTACTTTATTAGTGTGCCTATTTAATGCTCTTGAATTCTATCATGATTCAACATTTACTTCTTCAATAATTGTCTTTCCTTTGCTACTATGAAGTTCGTTTTTCTTTTATGCTTTGATTTCGTGCTTCATTTTAGTATGTTAAGAAATTTTTAATTTTTATGTGAGAGTGGAATTTCTTCTTGATCTCTCTTTTTAGTTCAATCGGCTCCTGCTCATCATACATGAAATTGTTCCTCCACTTACATTGTCTTCCTCACCAAATTTCTTCATTCAAATATTATGTATAAAAAAATGACGAGTTGTGTTGGAGCTGAGCAATCCAACAAATTTGCACATAAGTTGGATCACTTACCCATTGAATTTGATAATCCTGCCTGATTTAGTTGTTGTGTCATTTTTATATGTAGAGTCCCCATAGCATGGCTCAAGAGTTATTTGCTTCCCTTGCATATTTTCACATTCATCTTTCTTTGTTTAGCAAGGCGAATATCATGGGATAATACAAATCTTCGTTTACAAACCTTACATAATGTGTGACTTGAAATTCTTATGTTGAATCATATATATAATATAAAAATGAATGTGTTCTTGAGTGAGTGACATTTGGCACAATATCATTTACCAAGTAGTTTTTTATTTTTTTCTCTTTTTCCTTTGGAATTGTATACTTAATGCCATAAATCACTTTTTTTTTTCCTTTTTCCTTTGGAGTTGTATACTTAATGCAATAAATTACAACATGTCAATGTTAAGATGATCTTATAAAGCCATGGAATGCGGAAAAAATTAAGTACACTATGATTTTTGAAATAACTCTATCAATTTAATTAAAGTTAAGTATACGATGACCTTGAAATACATCCATAAATTTTAATTAAATTTTAATACATTTTAATGTTCATGAAATGATGCTTGCTAACTAAAGTGATGCTACAAATTCCCAACATATGATTTTCTTCTCTATCTAACAAATCCAATAAAATTTAATATATTTAAATGATGTATCATTAATATATAATAAAAGTTTTATATTAATTTTCCTGACTAAACTGATGCTTAGTCAAAACGATCTTATGAAGCCATAAAATGCTAAAAAGACTTAGTATACTATGTCATTTCAAATACATCCATAAATTTTAAGTACATTTAAATATACTTTACTGTTCCTAACTCAAGTAATGCTGTCTAACTAAAGTGATGCTGCAAATTCCTAATGTTTGATTTATCTTTATCTAACAAATACATCAAAGTTTAATATATTATAATAATGTACCATTAATATAAATAAAGTTTCATTTTAATGTTCCTAACTCAAGTGATGCTGCCTAACTAAAGTGTTGCTGCAAATTTCTAACACTTAATTTATCCATATCTAACAAATATATCAAATTTTAATATATTGTAATGACATAATTATTGTTTGAAAAAACAAAAGAAAACATATTCAAATTAATTAATTATTCTAAGTACTCATATGTCAATTGATCATGGGCCATAATTAATTAATCAATTATTATCTTACTAAACTATATTATTATATTTATCCGCCCAAAATTTAATAAACGCATAATCCAAATAGCCAAAATGCAATATTATTACTATCATTCATGAAATAATACTATTAGAATTAAAATACAATTCACATGTCCACAAAACATCAAATATGCGCTACTATTGATAAGATTTAGATACTGATCCCTTGCCTCCTTTTTAATCTCATTCTTTATTCATTCTTGAGCTCTTTTTTAAAAAAAAAAAATTGTGTGCATTGACTAATACCTTTACTAATGAGGTGAGACTATTTTCTTTCTAGCAAACACATGAAAGGTTAAAATATTTTAATGAGGTGCAGTATTAACTTTAATATATTTGAATGTTGCTAACCACTGTGATGCTACAAATTCTTAACATTAAGTTATAAGATTTTAAATACCTCTATGTCTTACTAAATAGATAATAATAATAACAACAACAATAACAATACCAGATAAAATAAAAATAATAACAATAATATCTTCTATATAAACAACTTAGTCACAATAAATGTTTTATAAACAAAAAAATGGACAGTGAAAAGCTAACTAAGTTATTTAACTCAAAGCGTACAAGTATATAAATAACAAATTCAAAATATTTAAACTCTAAGAAGGTATTAAAAATGCACCATCACAAAATAACTATATAAAAAATAATAAACCATTACAATACATATATAATTCATAATCTATAATTACATCTCAAATATTGATGTAAATCGAAACTAATTTGGTAATAATCAAAATTTCAAATGAAGTATTACACATGTCCGTGCGAAGCACCTGATGTACACTAGTATATAATATAAAACTGAATGGTTTGAATGAGTTAAAGGTGTTTGGACAAGTGGTGAATTCCTATTAGTTATCTTACATTTATGTCAATACTATATTATTATTCTTTATTCAATTAATTTAACAATCATCAATTTTATTACCCATATTCAAGTGGCAATATTAAATAATTGTTTCTTTGTCCAATTGTTCTAACAATTATGAATTTAAAATAATGAAAGATATAAATATAAAATATAATTTTAATTATGATAATGGATACACCTATAATAAATTGATTTGTTTGATATTTCAATCTTCATCGTTTATTGTCCAAATTTGAAGAGACATCCCTACCCTCTACGCTAATGATGTTACACATATGCCAAAAATTTAAAAAAAAATATGTATCTATGCTAAGATGAAGTATAAAAAGACAGAAGAACAAAATTTATATTTGATGCTTTTTGAAAAAAGAGGAGAGAAGGTGAAAAGGTTAGTGTTAAACGGTATATATATAATAATTATATACTTAACTTTGAAATACTTAAATGTATTTATCATACATGATTTGATGTTTTATATCTTCTATGTTTCTTTTTTCCAGGAAAAGGGCCTTTAAGTAATGATATTTATTTTACAAATATAATAGGAACATTGGACACTTATATCTAGCCATAAGATTTATTTTACAAATATATCAATAAAGACCCCTAAATAAATTATAGCATTTATAGGAATTAAGACCCAAACTTGCCTTATTTTCAAAATAATCCTATATATTTTTAACAGTTAACTACAAATATATATATTGTTACATCTATTGAATTACATGCAATCCTTCTATGATGAATCCATTGACTTCAAATTCCTTATTATATTATAAACGCATTTACATTCTTCAAAGTTAAATATGCAATTACCATATATGTATATCTTTTGACACCAACCTCTTCACCTCTTTTTCTCCCCTCTTTTTGTTCTTTTAAAAAAAAAAAATCATTCAATATAAGAATTGTTCTTTTATCATGCTAAAAACAGTGTCAAAAAAAAAAATCATTGTCAATCCAAACAATATATCAAACATAAATATTTTATATAGATATTCTTCAGTATCAATTAGTTATACATATTAATGCTTCTAATCAAAATAAATGATAAGAATACAAACTCTTTAAAGAAAAATAGTAAGATCATAAAAGTTCAATACATGCCCGTGTGAAGCACGAGATGCACACTAGTATGTTTGAAAACTATAGGTGTGCTTTGTATTGCAATAGTGGATTTTTGCATATAGTGGTCCTAAATTATTTCATACAACCACAAAGGAGCTGCCCTTCAACACCTCCCCCCCCCCCCCCCCCCCCCCGCGCCCAAAAAAAAATCTTAATCTCCCATTTCTCATTATCCCAAAAGAAAACCCTCAATCTTCCCTTTGTCTATTTAAATCTCAATGTTTAGGTCAAATTTTATTATTCTCAGTTGCTTTTTCCTTATATCATGGTTTAACGTAATTGGGTTTATTTATTAACAATTTTATTTAACAGAATGTTGAATTAACATTTTATATATTATTATATGATGTTGAATTAAAGTATTACAGGATAGCATGTTGAAATAACATGAGGATGAACGCATGACTGGTCAAGAGACTGATCCTTGTCGAGAATTAGAGGTTTATTTCATAGTCAGTACACCAAATAATACTCTTTATAGTGTGATTCGTTTGATGTGGATTTGATCTAATGCAGACAGAAATTTGGGACCAATGTATCTTCCCACATGCCATGATATCAATTTATAAAAAGTCTGTGCTTCGTTAAAAAGGTAAGAATGGGAATGTCATGGCTGAAGCCTGAAACTTGTTAAGTTCAATACATGAAGTAATTGGGTTACGGCATCTCGAGATAATTTGGAATACACAAGTCTAATTCATAGGTGTAATTAGTGAGTGACAATAAGAAAGTCACTGACGGGGAAGGGGGATTGTTATTAGATTATGCAAAATTCTTATGAAACTTTATTTGAATACATTTGTAAATATATTTATTTGTTATTCTAACACATACAGGAAATCATAATATTATAAAGTTCACTTCCAATCCTCAATTCCTCATGACAACTTCAATTGTTATTGTTTCAAATCCAAAAAAGAAAATAAAATTAAAAAATCATAATATTGAAAATCCAATAATATTAATACAAACCTCTTACCTCAGCCCTTTGACAACGCTGAATGCCAATCATAAATTCATAATTCCAATGACGACGGCGGCCTTCTGCCCATTGCTCATTCCTCCAATGCTGGCGCTGAAGCCGACCTTCTGCCCACCCCTTGTTCCTCCACCGCCGGCGCTTTCCTCCTGCTCGTTAATGCGGCCATCTCTCGTCCACTGCCAGAGAGGGAGACGGAGGTGGAGAGGTGGAAATTTTGAAGGGTTGTCGCCGGACTAAAGTCGGCCTTCTGCCCATTGTTCATTCCTCCATCGCTGGCACTCTCCTAAGTCCTACCTGTGAACGTTGGCCACTTCTGATGACTCGTCTACCGCTGGAGAGGGAGATGGAGATGGAGAGGTAAGGAGAGATTTCGAAGGTTCGTCACCGAAAATATGACTCGCCAAAAAATCTGGAGCTAGTGGGCGGAAATAAGGAGGCCAGTTGGGGTTCATGCCTAAACTAATTTCATTTTTTTCTTTAAAATCTTCCATTGAACTAAGGGAATAACTTTGACAATCCAAATAAGGCCTTAAAAATAATTTTTTAAGTAATTTATCAAAATTTTAATAATTCAGAAACATTGAATTTCAATGATACTAATAAAATAAAATATAATGTGAAAACAATACAGAATATGAAAATCCCTCTTAATTCGGATATCCGAACCATGAACACCCCTACTCATGCTAGAATTGAGTTGCTCTCCCTCTCCCACTATGATGCATATGCTACAGGACAGCCGGGAAAAAACTTGGGAAAAGGAAAAGAAAAACAAGTATTGACTGCGTAATGAGTTGGATATGCTCATCAACGGAGTGAACACATAGACATAGCAAAATTAACCCGAGACTCGAAACCCGAACTGCACAACTCGCACCTATACCCGGCCTGATATCCGAAATAGGCTCACTCAAAAATGGACTCGAAACCCGAGTTGACCTGAAGCGAACCATACCTGATGTAAAATTTTTTACAAAGTTGCTTATTTTTGCATGACAAGTGTATTTGACCAAAAAATCGATTGACCCAAAGTCAACCGAGCCTAAGTTTATCCAATCCAAATCGAACCGACCCAACATATTACTTAACCTAAAACACGACCCGAACCAAACTTAACTGAACTCAGACCTGAACCGAACGACCAATTTGCCAGGTCTGTAAACATATGTGATTTGATAACAAGCTAGCAAACTTGGCCCACCTAATATGGATCTAAATTGCTAATGGAGATTATTAGATGATATAACAATTATTTGTCCTTAATGAGGTGACCGTTAAGCAACTCATACACCATTTTATACTGTCTATGGTGATCATCAAAAGGTTAATAGTTCTTTGGTAAATACTTGACCACATTTGCAGCCACGCAATATCTATCCGGTTTTGTATGCATACGGTACAGGAGAAGAAAATGACTATGCTCTTGGATTTAATGGATTGTCTGGTTTCATGTAATCAAAGTAGTAATACAATCAAAATAGTAATGATGATTTTATTATTAGGTTTGGTTACCATTAAGGAATATAATCAAGATGGCATTATAGCCACATTTAGCTCAATCTATGCAAATACATTTACTTGGCTTTTTCTAAACTATTGTGATTACATGCCTTTGAATCAAAGTCTGTCTAGCCATAAACTATTATATGTGGGGACTTTCTCTCTCTTCTCTTTGTCGTCTCTGTTCTACTTCCAGAGACGAAGCTACAATTGGACCAAGGGAGGCCTCCGACCCCTTGACCCAAAAACCTGTATGGAGTAAAATTAGCCAGAATGGTGGTTGTGCCTTTGTAGGCACAGGGTGTGCTTGTGTTCGAATCTTAGCACTGGATTTTTCCCTTTTTTCTTTAGTTGTTGTGGTTAGGGTCTTTCACTCATTATTATTTGTTTCGCATTGTACTTTGTTGTTCTTTTGAGCTCTTTTTAAGACAAATTTTTGGGTTCATCATTCTATATATATAATTCTATCATATCTTTTCATGCCAGAACATGAATTTTACTTGCATACCTAATTAATATAATTTTTATGCCATATATTTTATAATGAATTGTAATTCAAATGCTTGTAAGATTTTGAACCCTATATTGCTCAAATTATTTCATGAAGTCTTCGTCAAAAAAAGATATTTCACGAAGTAGATTGGACTATAACTGTAAAAATTTGTAGTTGCACTCATACTCCGTGTAGAAGTATCATTTTTTTCCCATTCTGTTCTAATCAAAGCAATAGTTCAAATGCTTATAAAATTATAGTAATTGAAAATATCATCATTTAACAATTACGTTGCAGTCTGCAAACTTAATTGTGGATACATTTCCATATTAGATATGTTGCAATATATCCCCATACCGTTGACAATGATGAATTTTCCTTACTTTTTATACCTATAATTCAATACTTTTTATCCCTTGACATGAAATCCTAGCTTTGCCCCTGTCTACTTCCTATCTCTCAATACACCATCACGTTATGAAAGGTTTGATTGTTTGAAGCTCCCCCCACCTTCTTTCACCCTCCTCTCCATATTAGATAAAGCTTAATCCAAACTATGATCATATACTCATATATATATATATATATATATATATATATATATATATATATATATATATATATATATATATATATATGAGTCCAAACACTGTAGTCGTGACATGTGTCCTTCGAAACATTTATTAAGATTTTATTTAAAAATAAAAATTTTAAAAATATGTGACTTAAAGTCTCCATGATAAATAGTGTCTTTTCAACTACTTCAATGAAGAAAAAAAATAAATTACAGATATATTAATATTATTATTTCTAAAAAAGAAAATTGTAAGATTAATTATAATATTTTTAAAAGTATTTTAGCTAAAATTTTAAAAGAAGTCGTGCGTAACATGGGTTTAAAGGCTAGTTATAACTGCATTTTTGTATGTTGTAGATATCATTTCTCTCTCTCTCTCTCTCTCTCTCTCTCTCTCTCTCTCTCTCTCTCTCTCTCGCGCACGCGCGCGCGAGCACATCATCATCATCATCATCATGTTCTCTCTCTAGTTGCCAAACTTGAATAATATTACGTTATTATAGATGAAAGGAAATGGACTAAAGTCAATCTCATGTGAAGTATTATAATCATGATGATAATATGTTGAACGACAATTATCAACAAAGTTACAAATAATTAAAGTAAACCAAATAAAATGCAAATTGAATTCCAAGTACTTCATGCCACCTATAAAACGAAATGTTGTTTGTAAATGACTTCATCCCATTATAATTGTCATTGAAGTTGGGTACGGGTCGGATCTTTGTTCGGCTCGGGTCACTTTCGGGTCAACTATGTTCAGGTCGGGTTCGGGTGAAGTTTGGGTGAATTTCGAATTTGGGTCACTTTCGGGTCATGTTCAGGTCACAATTGGGTTGGGTTCGGGTGAAGTTCGGGTTCGGGTCACTTACAAGTGCCTCGTTCGGGTCGTTACAGGTTCGGTTGGGGTGGAATTCGGGTTAGGTTTATTTCGGGTCGTCTATAATGCCTGGTTCGGATCGGATATGAGTCAAGTGTAATTTGGATCGGGTGGAATTCAGTTCAATGTTTGGGTCAATATCGGGTCATCTTTAGTTCTTTACTCTTGAATTGTATTTAAAAGATAAAAACCGTTTAATTAGACAAACTCATTTATTCTAAATTCCTCTTTTAGTTCATACGTTAATGATTAATTGATTATACACATGTGTTTTATATTTAAAATACTTCTTTTTACTTGTATTTTGTGTGTGTGTGTGTGTGTGTGTGTGTGTGTGTATTGAGAAAGTTAGTAAATTATAAATACAAGTATACAATCCATCCCTAACCCTATATCAGATGCACCGTGTAATTATCCAAAAGATTATGTGTTGTTAAGCCAAGTTTCAAGTATCTCAATTGAGTTCATGTGATGACAAAATAAGTGAACCAACCTAACGCAAATTATTTGTCAAGGATCTCATTTGTGAAGCCCAATACCAAAATATACCTTGAAAAATGAAAAAAAAAAGAAAGAAAATTACGAACTTTTTATTTAGACCCCGATATTGGTTCATAACTTCACGTTTTTCATATTTAGAATTGGTAAATAGAAACGAGCTAGTTCAAGCCGACATTTTTAGTAATCGAATTAACGTTCTTTGATAGCTCATTAAGTGATCATACATCAAACTTCAAAGATTTGTTTTTGTTAGATTAACAACTTGATCTGTATTTGCTCAATGAGTCAAAATTAAAAAGCAACGGCAATATATGAGTACGTGTTAATTAGCATTACATTTATGTGATTGTGAATGCTCGTTATTGAAACTCGAGACCTGAAATTTAATTGTCCAAAATTCAAATGAGTCACATTATTATGAGATCCTATGCAAACATACATTCTTGAATATGATTATGTAGAATTAAATATGTTATGAAGATGATTTAGAATCGTACATCAATAATGAGCAATTTTTTATAATAGTCATATAATGATATTATTAATTTATAATCATAACATGCAGTACATTAAGTCATTAAGTGAATCAAATAGTAAAATAGGATTGCTAGATCCTAATAAGTTTAATGAATTGTTAATTATACTTATCTTTTCTTAATTCCTATTTTGACAAAATATTTTTTCTCTTATATTTTTACTACATATCTATCAAATTAAATACTTAAAACTATCAACTATTTTATTTTTTCTTCTTAAGTTTTTAATTGATTTCATTTGTAAAAATTCCCTCTTAAATTGTTTTTCTTTTCCCAACTAAACTCAAATAATTGAGTTTAAAAAATTCAAAATTCCACTCAAAAGAGAAAAGACTTAAATCCCCGCCCCCTCCCAAAAACAAAGTTACTACTTACTACTATCTCAAACTCTCACTACCTAAACCATTAAATTTTAGAATTTTAGAATTTTGTTATTTTAGTTTTAAATGAATAAAAGTCTGAAAAGTGAAGTCCACTCCCAGTCCCAGACTCCCTCGTCTCTATTCTCTCGCTAGTTGCTACCTAAACCCTAACCTCTTCTCAGTCAATCAGCTGTCATTCGACTACTCGTTGGCCGCTGCATAAACATCCGTCAGTCTCCTACTTGCCAGCTGCCGTCCAACCCCCCCCCCCAACTTTCTCCTGCTTTGCCTTTATTTTAGTTCTTTATTTTTCATACAAGTTGAATGTTATGGGTTAAACTATATATTAATTTTTTGGACATTTTTCTCTTTCTCCATGTCAAAATATGAAGGTTAAGAATCTCAATTTGGCAAATTTGGTATCTCTGGACTTATGGGTATGCTTTGTTTTGGGTTATATTCGGTCGAGTATACTCGAGTTCGGATTTTATTCGGGTAAAATTGAGTCGGGTAAAAATCAGATCAGTTTTAAATCGGGTACGGTTCAGTTCGGATTCAGTTTGTCCATTTTCATTTCACTTCGGCTCAGGTCACTACGGATCGGGTTTGAATTGGATCGGGTCATTCCGAGTATGGGTCATTTCAATTCATGCTACAATTCGGGTTTCTTCGATTATGGATCGATTTACTTTGAGTGTTCGAGTCCAAACCGGTTCATTCCATTTCGGGTGTTGGTTCGCGTATGGATCTAGGTCGTTCATTTCAGATTTCGGTTCTCAGGTCAGTTTTGCCAGGTCTAATAAAAACTGTGTAACCAAACATTATAATATAATTATACCCATTACATTCAAAATTGCATTATATGATTAATTTCATTATGTACTGATTACATTACTTCCAACCGAATTCCACATAAGTGTTTGGCAATCACAATTTCTTTATCTTTATAAAACAGCTAAAAATGCCAACCTAATAAATATAAGGTAATTAAAACTCTAGCCAAGACCTTTGAAAAGGATGCCTAACTCAAGCAGACAACCTAGTTAATGGCAACCCCAGTGAATTTGACCAAAAAGAATATTCGAATTTTGAAATCCTATATCTTGTTCAAGATCCTAGAGTCCTAAGATGCAGTACTCATGAACTTTTAGTAAAAAGTAGAGAAGGTCCCTAAATTTTAAAAGTAAAGCAAATGTGCTTTAACTCATTAATGCTAAACCTAGTAAATTTGGCCCAAAAAAATATTCGAATTTTGAAATCCTACATCTTGTTCAAGATCCAAGAGTCCCAAAATGTACTATTCATGAACTTTTAGTAAAAAGTAGATAATGTCCCTAAACTTTAAAACTAAAGCAAATGCGCTTTAACTTGATAAATACTTTTCCATTTTTACACTACATATTAGCTAATAATTGATGACATAAGATCAAAAAATAACATGGCTTAATTGAAGCCAACTAGATGGATGTGTAAACTAATCACCTATTGTATGTGGTTTTTAATTTTTTTCAATTTAAAATAGATGAATTAATAATAAATATCCATATTTATTCCAAAGTGACAAAAAGAAACTATTATTAAACAAATCAATTGCATGAACAGATTTTGTCCTTATCTTATCATAATTCCTTTTTTTTAATTTGTGATGATGAATATCATATCTACATTTAGAAATGGTAGCAGTGTATCTATCAATATGGATTTTTGATTAAAATAAATGTATGATTTTTTTTTTTGGGTAAATTCTCGCATTTTGTCCTCTTTTTAACGACAATAAAATATAAAATGCACTGATTGTGTATTAAATTGTTCTAATTTGATAATTTAAACAAAATTTAAGTTAAATAAAAACTATAATAAAATTAAAAAATTAACCATAAATTATAACAAATCATCAAATTCTATGGATTTTCATAAATCTATGTTTCTTTAATTAATAAAATCAGTTAAAATAAAAAAAATGGCAAGTTATATTTCTCTTTATAATAGCCCACGGTAGTGAGGGTTGGCCTATTTCATTCACTCCCATTCTCCCACGCCCCAGTGTCTGAAGTGCATTAATCACGTGTACTAGTATTGTAGACTTTTATTACTATAATAAAAAATTTGAACACAAAATAATTAAGTAAAAATTATAACAAAAATGAAAAATGAAAACTTTAATGATAAACTATAGTAAATTATAAATTTTTTTGAATTATTTTATTAATCAATCTCAATGCCATGTTTCGAGAATCAAATTAAGCCATGTCATTGTTTTACCATCCATGTTTCATCAACTAATATAAGAAACCAAATAATACATCTCATAAGCACGGTATTTACTTTACTTTTAGGCTCTATTTAGACCTTGAAAAATTTGGTAAAAAAAAAATTTAGGAAAGTTACTTTTTTTTCTTGTGTTTGGTTTAGAGAAAATCACAAAGAAAAAAATATGGAGGAAAGTTTGATGGAAAAATTGTTGGAAACAAGTGACAAAATTTTCCTCATAAAATTGTGAGGAAAATTTCAGGAAAATTTCCAACCTTGTATTGTTTAAATAGCATCAAAATGATTTAAGTAGTTCATCAACATTCAAATTTCTCATCTAAATTCTTGTATTTTTTCCTTGATCCAAACAAGAGAAAAAATCTCATTTTCTTTCTACTTTTTTTTCCTTCGCATTTTTTTCCTTCAACTTTTCTTTCCATCAAATTTTCTGACGATCAAACGGAGCCTTAGGTTCTATTTGAACCTTGAAAAGTTTGGCGAAAAGAAAAAAATTTAGAAAAGTTGCTTTTTTTTCTTATGTTTGATTTAAAGAAAATCATAAAGAAAAAAAATATGGAGGAAAATTTGGTGAAAAAATTATTAGAAACAAGTAACAATTTTTCTCATAAAATTATGAAGAAAGTTTGAGAAAAATTTTCAACCTTCTCCAACATTGTATTGTTTAGATGGCATCAAAATGATTTAAGTAGTTCATCAACATTCAAATTTCTCATTTAAATTCTTGTATTTTTTTCTTGATCCAAACAAAAGGAAAAAAAACTTATTTTCTTCCTACTTTTTTCCTTCATATTTTTTTCCTTTTAACTTTTCTTTCCACCAAATTTTCTAAGGGCCTAACGGAGCCTTATAATTCAGGAATATTTTCTTACCTTAACCAAAAGTTGAAGGGCGGGCTAATTTACTTAAGTGACTCTCAAGACCTAAAAATACGACACAAAATGCAGCAATTTCAAGTCCGAAGCAATAAAAGATTGAAGGTGGATCAAAAAGACAAGATTGTTCAAATTCGCAACCAGCCACAACAATTAATTCGAAAACCCTGGCCCCATCCAATTATCTTAAAGAAAATGAACGATGACGTCATAATGAACGATGACGTCCGCATCTCTTAGACAACTCAGTTTTAAGACTTGAAGACAACGAAGGTAAATCTCGCGGCCTCACCTTTCATCAGCTCAAAGGTCATTACAGCCCTAGAAAATGAACGATGACGTCAGAATCAAATGGGAGGTGAACGATGAATTTACACACCAGTCCTGAACTCATTCAAAGGACTAACTACTGTTAAAAAAAGGTTGGGGGGGGGGGATCCGCTTGTAATTCCTAATTAAGGCCTGCGCACTTCTGTTTTTAACAGGAAGAACTTGAGAGTTCACGAGGTGTTATCAGCACCTAAAACATAGAAAACACAGAATAAATGCGCATTATCAGATGACTACATGCAAAAGAATCAATTTCTTTCTAGAAGCATGGAAGGAGATGGGTCTATGCAGAATCTAATGCCAAGCAACAGAAAATTGAAATTGGACAAGGCAGCACTGTGCAGTTCAAAGAAATCATAAACAAATCGGTGGCCTACAATAACTATGCATACGTTTATCTAATGATGATTTAGTAAATATTAATGAGGGTCACACCTCAATTTCAATATGACCTGGGGAGATTTCACTCTTTCAAAACAGCAAGCATATGAACCTGGAGCGTCCCAATCAGGCGACTCCTACAAATGAAAGGATATGTACTTCTGGGAGGTGCACAAGAGTGAGGAGTATGCCTCAATTTGATCACATTCACTAGATTACTATACGGCCCTGTTTCTAAGGGAACTACTACCATCATCCCCTGCAAACTTGCATGCTGTTATGTAAAACACAAGTAGAATTGTTCAAAAGAATGCTTATGGCACCCGTGTCAGTACATTGCATTGTATTCCACAGTAGTATAAGATTATAAATAAGTTCTTTTAGCTTCAGACTAAATAACTCACAAAAATATAATTAAGAAAAATAGCAAAAAGCACCCCAGACAACAAAATTAATCATCATAGAGGAGATCTAGAGATCAGACTACAAGATTATCTACACAAACAAATTCATCAATCATGTCACTTGCAGACAGAGGAAGAATTTCAATTCAAGCTGACTAAAGAGCCTTATTAAACCAAAAACTATTATCTAGTGTCCGCCAAAAAACTTTAATAAGTGGCCTGCAATACAGGGCAAGTACAAATAGCAACGAAGTAAAAGAGAGAAAGGGGGGGGGGGAACACCACCACATCCACTCATGGTTGCTAATCTCAGACTAGCCAACTACAATGCTCTGCACCGCATTCAAACTCGTATGTTATCAGCAGTCACAGTGTACTACGGTGATTGTGTTCAAAACTCAGTTGAATCTTCAGGGGACTTATCACACATCATCATTGCAAGCTGATTGAACACAGATAGTCAGCTACCTGAATGATTATGTCACATCCTAGTTTTAGTAACATCTAAACAAAAGATCAGCCAGAAAGCTAGCCTTAAGTCTTTAAACCACATATTGCAAGAACAGTAAGCATTGCATTTATCAAGAACAAAGAGCAGAAATTCAAGCATCCATTATTGGACATGAAATTTCTCAGGGATGCCCAACAAGACACACAAAGTAGAAGAAATAAACAGCCAATATAGGACACAGAGACACTATTGCAATCACTAATTTATAACAAACACCCAATGTGTGGAATGACCATCCGATCTTTTGTTTCATCAGACAAGGGAATATTATCTATAGATCACAACAGAATGTACATAAGAAGCCCTCAAAAATCAAAATCAAAATCAAAATCAAAATCAAAATCAAATCAATCCAGAGTAAACCAAATCAAACTGCTCCCACACGCTGGCATTTTTAAATGAGATCAAATCACAGAGAAACAATTTAAGCCTGGTAGATTTGCTTGTGAAAATTCTTTTAAAGTAGTTAAGTTTCCAAAGGACCAACAAATTATCAGAACATCTAAATAGGACCTAATTTCTTAGGGTTTCCTATGTAATTATGTTATCATCAGATGCTATGTTCCATAAAACACACACTTGACAATAAACATGCCCAGGAAAAATGCATTGCAATGAGGAGAAATAAAGTCATTTTGCAATGGAGCTCATAAGGAAATGGAGATAAAAGAGAATAAATTCCTAAAAAAAGGCAAACAAGAGGAAACAATATAAATGTAGCATTTGACATAACAAAAGATTCTTGATCACAAATCAATGCCAACATATAATGATGAAAGCAAAAGTTGATATGCTATATAGCCCTGTTGTCATTGCACTTCAAAACTTGGGAATGACCAAAGGACACCACCCATTCAATGTGTCTAAATATCTTCCAAAACCAAACAATTTGAAATGACAATTTTTGAAATCTTGATAGATGAGAATTCTTCTCAAGCAAAGTACTCCTAAAGAAGCTACAAGCCTACAACAAATGGCAGCAACAGTGGTTAACAGAAGCTGAAGGTAGCCTCAATAAACTAGCAAACAAGGAACCATTAGATTGATTTGCTCTGAACACTAAACAGAACAAAAGGACCCCTGTCACCACAAACACTTAGATGGCCTCCGAACAGCAAAAGACAGCAATGATGACATTCAAAAACAGGCTTTCCACTTAAACAGAGGTTCTGAGAGGAAAACAAATAATAATTCACTGTAGAAACAATATGTATCAGGACCTTTCGCGCAAAGAAGTATTTCTTTTTTTATTTATATATTTTTATTTTCTTTTTATTTTAATAATATTTTTTTATTTTTATCATTAAAATTCCTTTTTTTTATAAAAATATAATTTAATATACTATATATTCTATTGTGATTGTATTATGAATCTTTTATTGAATCTTTCTAATTTATCTAACTGATTGGAATTTTAGATAAAACTTGTACCTAGTTGTATTACACAATACAACTTGTATTGTTGCATTCACAGAATGTACCACCTAATCTACGATGATGCAACACTATTTATTTAGATGGAAACAGGCAGATTGTGGGCATCTCCCCCTTTGTTTCAGCCTCTTCATCTAGTCTTAACACAGCCTACAAAATGAAGGAAAAAGGAATACGCAGCTTTAGATCCAGCAAAGCAGCATTATGCGCTAAGTTCTTTTGAGAGGAAGCAAGGAAAACAGTTTCTTGAAGCATATCATGCACTGAACCTATTGGAGAACTAGCACTTATTGAAAAAGATAGAGAAGCTCTCAGATTCATCTCAACAGATTAGATAACAGTAGCGAATTACACATCTTTGACTGTAACTATTACAATCCTGGTGACTAAAACCCGTCACAAAATGAAAAACTTACCAGAAAGTCCGAAGGGAGGAGAAGACATCAAGGAACTCTAGAATGTGGTTAGATACCTAATTCAAGAAAGAAGATAAAAATGTATTAGAAAATCTATCAGGAATAGATTGCTCTTCCAATCCAATCCTTCCGAATTGTATGGGAATATAACTTGGAGGAAAGGAAATTTGAAACAAAGGCTGATAAAACAAGGCCATTTACAAGCTCAGAGATCCCAGTTACAAGTGAACTAAGAAAGCAGCAAAGGATTTTGGAATACCCAACTCTCATGGACTGCCCAAGCTAAAAATGGAAATAACGAAGAAACAAGTCCAGCTTTCCCTTACAGTTATCAAATACTTCATCTGTCCTAACACAACTGTGAAATAAAGCTGCAATAGATAAAAACCCACAGGGAAGATGAAAAAAACTTCCACTTTGTGGTGCAGCTAATAGGAAGACACATCAACAATTGACAAAGTGGAACCATGAAGACTTCAATGATCATAGAATTAACCTCAAACATCTACCTCCTCTCAGAAATAAGAAGTGCTCAACTCTTCCAGTAGCATATCCATATTGTAAGGTCTCATTATCCAAGTTCTTATTGCATGTAGTTCTCACCAAATCCCCTTAATGGTGAAGAACTTGATCACCAAGAAGTCAATCTGTCCTATAGCAGAAGTACAAGCTTTCCTGCAAACTTTAGACATACCTATTCGAACTTTACCTACCCTACGGAATTAATGAAAGAGGTGAAGAAGGTGGGTTATATAGAAGTTCGATAGAAGATGAATTTCAGCAATTACTTCTCTTTCCCTTTCAATAGCATATCTAATGGCTCAAATCCATTGTACAGGGACTGCATTTCCGTTGAAATTGGAGAAGAGATTGTATCATCAACCAACTCCCTATAGACTGAGACCTAAGAAGCACAGGCCCAAGCTAATGCACATGAATCCCCGATCACCTGCCCACGCCCTATCTTGCCCAGTTGTTAAAACTTGTCTCTTACTCTGTATTCCACAAGAATATCTATTTCCAATAGACAAAAAAGAACATATACTACAGATTGCAGCCTATTCAAAAGGGGGCATGACCATAATTCTGCAAACTAGCACAATAAATGCGGACAAGTGAAGTTTGCAATCCACAACCAAGCCACTACGTCCATATCACATTCAAGAAACTAAATCCAAACATAATATAATGGTACGCAGAAAAATATGAATGTTGTTTTGATGAAACACACCATCTGGAACCCAACCGTAGCTGCGGCAAGAAACCGAAAGCATCGAGGTCATTAATGCTGACGCTGTTGCAGTGTGGAATGGTTGCATGGTCTCCAAACAAGCGCTCAATTCAGCCGGACACCTACAAAACCCCAAAAATAAAATCTAACGTTTCTCTGGAGCTCCAAAAATTCCGTCCGTTCAACTACAAATATCTAAATTGAAGGGCATGATTTGAATCTCAAGAAAACCTGCACAAAATCCTTCTTATTTTCCAGACGGACATGAAATCGCGAATTACCTGAAGATGCGTTGAGAGAGGGGCCCAGTAGCTGGGGCCCGGAATGGAGAGCGAGCAGATTTAGAGCCGGATACGATCTTGGCGGCTGCACTCCGGGCGGATGCTGATCGGAAAATGGATCTGGCGGCGGTGGCAGCGGCGGTGACCATTTTCTGATTAGTTGATTCGACGGGATTTTCGATTCACAGGAGGTTCGTCAGCAAGGTTTTGCCTTGATAGAACTTAAACCCTAATGCCTTAGCTAATTGCACAGCGGCTCCTGACTATGCTGTTTTCTCAGCTGGCCCCCTCTTCTCCTTTTAATTTTCGGGGGCAGGCCATAATCCGAGTCAGAACACAGACCGGAGACCGGCGAGGACAGAGCAAACCGTCCGCCCCACTCCCCGGTAGTAAATGAGGTTTTAAAAAAATTGGTACAATCGGCATTCAAATTTAAGTACTTGAAATGAGTCTACGAAATTTTGTTGGTGAAGACAACTATAACCTATGGGATTAGAACAAATTGAATTCGTACAAAATAGAAATTGGTATAATATGTCATTCTTAATTTTGCTACTAATTCCATTTATAGCCAATAGATGACGTTGAAGATTGATTTCATGTAGGTATGAGCGGTTTTCAAGTACCCACCTATAAATTTAGGAATTAGAATTAGAACTTGGCAAATTGGTTCCCAACTTTTAGAAACCAAAGTCAGAATTGGATTTCGAGTTCTATTCTTTGGCAGCACTGCACCTAATACGGAAACTTCAACACCTGAGATGTTTGATCTTCTCCCACCTCTCTTTTATTTTCACACAAAATAGGATTCTTCTAATAATTAGGTATTTTTGTCTTAGTAGCTTATAGAGTACAATGATTTATCTTTCAATAGTGGTGAAAAATTAATTGAGATTGGTTATTCGCTACCCAAGGAGTGATATTTCTAGAAAAAGATATCGAAAAGAAAAAGAATATAAGCAAAAGAAAAGATGCGAAAACCAAAAAATTATTATGTTTGCTTTCTTCTAAATTGTTTCCCATTTTCGGTATTTTCTAACGAACAGGAGCCGGAAATGAACCATTTGAACCGGTTCATCTTTTTAGCAATTGTGTTCGCCCCTAATTTCTCGTTCTTATTAATATTTATTTTAGTACATTCATTGTCTCATCTTTTCTATCACCCTATGCGACTCAATCTTAAAACTGAGGCCAATAAAGTCATTTCAATAAAACTTCGAGTCGTGGTCAATGTAAAAATCAAATAAGTCAAACTTAAGGGTAGCACATTAATTTTTCCAAAAACTTTAAACTATTGTACTCAACAGCTATATCTCAAAGTGTTTTTTTGTTAATTACTTTATGATCGAATGATAGAAATGTTCATTCCCCTCCACTATCAATTGTAGTTGTTGTAAGTTTCAAGCAAATAGGCTTCAGATACATAATGAAAGTCTCGATTTTGCATACCAACAAAACAATAAAAATCTTGGATTTTATAGACAAAATGATGGTCATCTGTAATAAATTACTCTGTATTAGAAAAAAAACATGTGCTCTAGTCCAAAAAGAGATAATTAATAAATGTCATTTGATATGAAATTTATTTCTTTTTAATTTCAAAGTGTACTACTCCAAAATTTTAAAAGTGGAACTTAAAACAAAGGTGTTCAATTCTCATCCACAAACAAACATGCCAAATGTCCGAGTGTATTTTTAAAAACTACAAATGCTACACAAATTTCAACTTGTTTTTCCTTGTTTGCTACTAAATTGTTTTAGGTCACAAGTCTTACATAATTCTTTAATTTTATTAAAAATAGTCACTCGATGTCCATAAGACCTACAATAGTAGGTTCAAATTGAATTTTAGATTACTTTTTCATTTTTAGGTTACGAAGTTAATGGTTCCAATACTTAAAATTAAAAATTAATATGAAAAAAGAAAAGATGGCATAAATAATACTTAACATTAATCAAATACCGAAAACTAAGGCCTTTGTTGATCACAACTAAAGAAAAGGAGGACTTGACCTATGATAGACAAATGATTCACCCAACAACAACTAACATCCAAGAAACATGTAAAAAAGAAACACAAATTGAAAAGTAGTTTTGGAATATAAAAATCCGAACTTTAGGGATATTTGACATGAATGATCTGAAGATCAAAAATAGTTGTCAATGCTTGTAACTGTGATGGTATTTATTTTTAATATTACATGCTCATTTTAGATTGTGTTTTCTAAGCAATGCTAAATGGTATTGCCTTTAACACAAATATATGAAACTCAAATTGCTTACATTCATTATTTTGAAGTTTAAATTGCCTGAAAAATATAATCTAAATAGATTCATATACTACTAAAAATAAATACCCTCAAAGATCAGAATGTTGGGAGTTGTTTTTAAAGTTCGGATTACTCTGTCCAATGTCCCCAAAGTTCGTATTATTATATTCTAAAAATCCAATTAGAGATTCACTTTTCTTAGGGTGTAAGCCCTAAGGTGGACTGAGAATAGAAAAGCGATAAAGATGCCGAGACAGGAGGCATAAAGCTCAAGAATTCATATTGAAAAGGTGAGTGTATAAAGAAAGGTTGGGGATAAATTTTGCAACAATTACATGACTACATATGGATCTATATGTATAAGTTAAATTATATAATATGACAAATCCACACTACTTCGCGCTTAATACAAAAGAACCAAAAAATAAAATGGGCAGCAAAAATGCAACGACCTCTTTATTACACTCAAAGCAAAGCTCTTTGGGATGAGCATGACACTGTGGAGATTTGGCCTAATTGTAATTTTAGTAAGTGTACTTGTGATCTGTCTACAAATATGCTAAAACATCATCAAGATCAAAGAACTTATGCAATTCTTGATGGGAGACTTAATGATTCTTACACCACTGTTAGAGATGATATTGTGATTTTGAACTCTCTCCCTCACTGGGATAATTATATTTTGTTTTTGTTCAAGAAGAGAAACAAAGAGACATAAATATGAACACTCAGTTTTGACAGAGATAGCCTCATTCAATGCATATGGTCTAAGGCAATATCCAAAGGCATAAATGACCCAAGAAATCTTCTATGCTTTGTGATCATTACAAGAGGCAGGGTCACAGAATAGACAAATGTTACAAACTTCAGATTTACCTAGACAACTATGCATGGACAAACAAAAGCAAAAGGATTGCAACCAATGTTCAAGGAGAGCAAACTTTGGTTGAGATTCTAGTAATTAATGCCAACACTCATACCAATGTTCTAGGACCGAATGAAGAGCAAACAAGCAATTGATTGCCTTACTCAATATTGTTCAATTTTTAATCAAGTCTCTAATTTTGTTGTTCCAATTATTTCATCCATGGATTTTGGTAGTGCATATTTAGCAAGCATGACCTTATTGAATACTTTCACAACTACCAGTTCATTTTTTGATAATTCAACAAATTTATTTAGAGATACATGGAATTGGGATTCTAATGCAAATGACCATATTGTCTATGATTGAAGGTTATGACATGACATTAGAAAATTAGATAGATCAATTTGAATTACCATGCTAAATAGGTGTAAAGTCGAAGTAATAGAAGTTCGGCCAGTATTTGTTAAGGATATCATACCTTGGAAAATGTTCTTTATGTTGCTTCAGTTCCCTTGATCTCTAAATACAAGCGGTGTCATCCATACAATTGTGAGGTTAAGCTCATTGTTAATGATTGTATTGCACGACCCTTGTCTAAAGAGGTTATTGGCACTTGTTGAAGCCTAAATAGTTTATATTTCTTGCATCAACAAAAGAGAGTTTCTATTAAGGCTTATATTGTTGCTCATCAAGAAGTTTCTATTTTAATTTTTGACAGCTTACAGAATTCCTAGTTTTATCCTAACTCTTATATATAAACACAGAGTTCATGTAATTGTAAACACCCGAAAGTGTCCTCAGTCTTAGAGTCACCATATATCTTGTGTCAGGTGCATAGTAACCAATGACAATACCTACTTTTCCTCATAGCCAGCAGAACAATACGTTTTCCAATGTCCTTAAAGTTAGTTCTCACATAAGATATTTGTAAAAAAATTATTTCAAAAATAATTTCTCACTTTCTTCTCTAAAAGTTCGAAAGAGCTAAAAAGGGACTGAACAAGTAAAAATTGTGTTTTTAGTGGAAATTGCAAGTGCCACAACTCAATCCATGGGCCTTATGGTCAGAGTAATATCCCCGCATCAAAACAGTTAACCTAGAGAAGGCCCTGGCCCGGGTCACTATAGGAAAATAATCTGGATGGTAGAAAATAGAATGTCACTTAACCCAGTGACACTAGACCGGGCCTAATGGAAATGGCCTAATGCTAGCGGCAAGCCATTGGCCCTACCTGGCATTCACTGTTTAAGGCGATTGAGAATATATATGTAATCTTCCTTCCAATCCAAGTTACAGAAGATATCTCTGCTGAATTTACAAACCCTAAGAGTGTTCATTCATCCGTCCCACTATAAAAGGAGTTCTTCCTCCTCGCTCTGAGGACACACATTCACCAATTCTCTTTTGTTCTCCTTGTTAGAGAGGCTTTCTTTCCTATAGCCTTCTTTTCTTTTCTCCGTCTCGGTAGAGAGATTGCTCTTCCTCTAGGAAATTTATCTTTATCTTGTTAAGAGAGAAGTTATTTCCTCGAGCATTCTCTTCTCAAATTCTTCTCCCTAGACCCCATCACCCCACTCTTTCAAATGGTTTTTGGATTAAGGTTCAACGTACTTAAAGGAAATATTGGATTTTTGGGACTTTGTTATTGCTAGACTTGGATTGAGATAAATCCAAAGGGTTCATGAATTAAGATAACAACTGGTTCATTTTGATCTAATTGTTCCTTGTTTCTTGGTCATGACATAATCTTTGTTTGATATCCAGCTTTTGTATAATTTTTAAAACTATGTTTATGATAAAAGTGGTCACAATGTTTATCGATTTCTAGTCTTTTTTTTTCCAATTGGAATGCAAATTAACTTAATCTAATAGAAAACCATAAAATTCATGTCTTTGATGCTATAATCACCCAGCAAGGTAAATTTTCATGAAATCAATGTTTGTATTAAGATCTTTAGTATCCATTATTATCTTTTATATGGCTAGTGCAGGCCATTGTTGAAGGGGAGATGTTTGTGGGTAGACTTGTGTCCCTACCATCAGTTGACCTACCTCTTAACTAGTTAGCTTTGAAGTTAAGTAAAGCCTGATCGTCGGGATTATTTTCTAAAACTTTTGTTTTTTTAATAAGGTTTTCATATTTTCCTAAAATATGGTGGGGACTCTACTCCTTTTCCTTAAAACTCAAACTTTCATAAAATAAACCTGAAAGAGTAATTGCCTTACTAGAGAGCAAGGCCCCTTGAGCTGCGACGCTTTCAGTAATGCTCTAGTAACAAAGTCACTTGTACTTTGGCATCAAAGCTTAGGAAACTTTGCCTTTAAAAAATTTAAATATGCCTAGTTTGAGCATTTCTACTAATGATTATTGTGATTTGGCATGTAAAATTTGACGCAAAGCAAGACAACAAAGAATGCCTTTTCCAACTATGTCGTTCAATTTATACCACAACACTGTTTGATTTCGTTCATGTGAACGGTTATCTACCTACCATACAAGAGCACATTCTGGACATAAGTACCTTTTGACATCTATGAATAATTTTTCAAGTGCAACCTTGAGATATCTTATGAAGCATTAGAATGAGTCCTTTTCTTTATTTTTATTTTTTTTGTTGTTATGGTTAAAGCAGAGATTCAAAGGAATGTCAACACCACGAGAAGTGATAATGCTTTGGATCTTGGGTTGAGTAATGAAGCTTTTTTTGGGGACAAATGCATTAACATCATATTAGTTATGTGGGAACCCCACAACACAATGGGGTAGCTGGGGGGGAAAAAAAAACACACACACACACACACACACACACACACACACGCACACACAAAAAAATACCTTTTGTAAAAATCAAGAGCTTTATTATTCCAATCCAATCCTCCTTTAAAATTTTAAGGTAAAGGCTTGCTTACTGGCAACTATCTTATCAATAGGTTTCCTACTTTATTAGTATAAAACATGACACCATTTCAGATATTATATATTCAGGCTGTTGAGTATCAGCATCCAAAATCTTTTAGATGTCTATGTTATAGGGCTTCTCCTAAGCAAGAAAGGGATAAGCTATAGACAAGAGCTTCTCCACATGTTTTCATTGGCTATCATGCAATAAAAAAGGACTAAATATTGTTGTCATTAGACAATCATAAAATACACATCTCAAGATATGTGACTTTCTTCTATTAACACATCTTTCCGTTACATGTCTCCAAAACCTCCTCTTTGTTGGAATTTTCCAAGAATAAAATAAAAGTGGTAGGTTTTTATAGTGCTTATTTGAAAAGGTGCATAAGTATGGTACCTCTTCAAGTTTACCCGCCTTATCTAATCCCTTCAGTGAAAAGGTGGATAAGCATGATATTTCTTCAAGATTTACCCACCCTATCCTATTCATTTTTGGTGCCTCTTCAGGCATGATCACTCTTCTGTATAAGGAAGAGTGAAATCATAATCACAAGAAACAAAAATCAATGTGAGTGGCTGCAGCACTCTCATCGATTAACATTTGAGAAAACCTTGAAACACACACTTGTTTTACCAAGTAGATTATTCCTAAGATTATTTGTGGTACAACAAATAAGTCTTAAGGAAAGTGTTCTATTTCACGATTTACTTGGTTTATCCTTTGCCACATTCAACCAAATTTTTCTAACAATCTTCAGACTTATTTGAGATGGTGTCAATTCGTGAAATGACATCCAATTTTCAGAAGTTAGACAAGTTCGAGGGTGTGGGCTTCCATCGCTGGCAAAAAAAGATGCATTTCCTTCTTACAACTTTGAAGGTTGTGTATATGCTCAACACTCCCTACCCCATAGAGATGGAAAATGAGACTTTGGAGCAAGCCCGCCGAAGATCCAAATTCGAGAACGATGACTATATTTGTCAAGGCCATATCTTGAATAGCATGTCGGACGCCTTGTTCGATGTCTATCAAGGCATGGAATCGGCAAAGGAATTATGAGAGGTGCTAGAGAATAAGTACATGACAGAAGATGCCTCTAGTAAGAACTTCCTTATAAGTCAATTTAATAACTATAAGATGGTCAAAGGATGCTCTTTTCTCGATAAATTATATGAAATTCAACGAATCCTAAGTTACTTCAAGCAACATAAAATGCACATGGATGAGATCATTATAGTTTCCTCTATAGTGGACAAGCTTCCCCCCTCTTGGAAAGATACGAAAAGAACTTTGAAACATAAGAAAGAAGAAATGTCACTTCAGGAATTGGCTAACCATCTTCGAATAGAAGAAGAGTTACGTGTGCAAGATGAGTAAAAGGAGCATGTCTCCAAGATTCATATTATCAAAGATGGTGAGTCGAGTCAAGTGCCAAAGGGAAACAAGAAGAGGCCTAATAAGGACAACAACAACAAGGGAAACAAGAAGGCTAAAGTGGTTTGTTGGGAATGCAACAAACGGGACACAAGAAAAGAGATTGTACAATTTGGAAGCGCAAACATGGCTTGAGCAACCAAAAGGCAAAGGCAAAGGACAACTTTGTAGCCATGATCAATGATCAAATCAACATTGTCCAAAGTGACAATGATTGGTGGGTTGATTCAGGTACTTCCAAGCACGTGTGTAAGGATCGCTCTTTCTTCAAGACTTTTGTGTCGATTGAAGATGGAAAAGTGCTCTACATACAACAATACTTCTACTGTTGATGTTAAAGGAATAGGCCAAGTAGAGTTAGTCTTCACTTCCGGAAAAATGCTTACTTCAAATGATGTATATTTTGTGTTGGAAGTTAGAAAGAATCCTGTTTCTGATTTTCTTCTTAATAAGTTTGGTTTCAAACAAGTATATGAGGCCGATAAGTTATCCTGTCTAAGGAGAGTGTCTTTGTGGGGAAGGGTTATGCTAGTGGTGACATGTTTAAGTTAAATGTAATTACTCCTTCTAGTGGTAATGAGATGAATGATTCTACTTACATGCTTGTGTATTCTTTATCTTCTCTATGGCATAATCGTCTTGGACATGTTAATTATAAAAGATTAAAAGAGATGTCAAGACTTGAGTTAATTCCTAATTTTGATGGAAATATAGAGAAATGTAAGACATGCATGTTAACAAAGATTACTAGAAGTTCTTTTCCAACTATTCAAAGAATCACCAAATTACTTAAATTAATTCATAGTGACTTAGGTGAGTTTCAGAGCACTCCCTCTTTTGGGGAAAAGAAATACTATATCATTTTCATCGATGATTTTACAAGATATTGCTAAGTATACCTTTTACATGCTAAAAGTGAAGCACTAGACATGTTTAGGATTTTTAAGAATGAATCTAAGTTGCATTGTGAAACCTTCATTAAGAGACTAAGATCAAATAGGGGTGGTGAATACTATGATCCAAGTTATTTTCAATCAACTGGTATAATCCATAAGGTCACAGCACCTTATACACCACAACAAAATGGTGTGGTAGAAAGGAAAAATAGAACACTACCTAAAATAATCAATGCTATGCTATTCTAAATCCGGTTTAAATGAAGGCTTTTGGGGTGAAGCGATGCTCACAACATGCTATATCCTAAATAGGGTTCCTAATAAAAGGAA
Source organism: Carnegiea gigantea (assembly GCA_029747015.1). Classification (NCBI taxonomy): domain Eukaryota; kingdom Viridiplantae; phylum Streptophyta; class Magnoliopsida; order Caryophyllales; family Cactaceae; genus Carnegiea; species Carnegiea gigantea. The sequence continues at coordinate 344,054 of JAKOGI010000693.1, forward strand.
TTCAATTACTCCTTATGAATTATGGAATAAGAAAAAGCTAAACCTGAGCTATTTCAAAGTTTGGGGGTGTAGGGCTATCGTAAGAGTCCCGGAACCCAAGAAAAGAAAATTAGGAGAAAGAAGAATTGAGTGTATCTTTATAGGCTATGCTGAACGTAGCAAAGCCTATAGGTTTTTTGTTATAGAACCAAAGGCTTCTATTATGGATAACACTGTGATATGATTAATTGATGCCATTTTTGATGAAACTAGATTCTCTTCGATTCCTAAACCAAATGATCTTATTCCAACCACTATGACTCCAAGTAATGATCAAGAACAAGGAGACATAGTGGAAGTAAGGAGAAGTAAATGAATTAGAAAGGAGAAATCCTTTGGTTCTAATTTCTTTGTCTGTTTGATAGAGGAAACAACGGATTCCATTGAAAATCAAGTACCTTATGTTTATAGCATTGATTCGGATCCTAACTCTTTTAAAGAGGCTATAGAATCTCAAGATACTTTCTTTTGAAAAGAAGCAGTCCAAGATGAAAGGGACTTAATCATGGAAAATAACACATGGGCCTTAGTTGATTTATCCCCCGGATGTAAGCCTATCACATCAAAGTGGATCTTTAAAAGAAAAATGAAAGTAGATAGTACCATAGAAAGGTTTAAAGCCTAGTTAGTCATAAGGGGTTTTAACTAAAAACATGGTATTGACTACTTTGACACATATGCACCGGTGGCTAGGATTGCAACTATAAGAGTTCTCATTGCTCTTGCTGCAATTCAAAAGCTAGTTATTCACCAAATGGATGTGAAAACAACATTATTAAATGGTGAATTAGAGGAAGAGGTGTACATGAAATAACCAGAAGGTTTGGTTGTTCCAAGCTAAGAAAACAAAGTATGCAAACTCATAAGATCATTTTATGGCCTAAAACAAGCACCTAAACAATGGCATCAAAAGTTTGATGAAGTAGTGCTATCTTATGGGTTTAGTATCAATGAATCTAACAATCTATATATTCCTAGTTTGAACAGGGAAAATGTGTAATTATATGCTTATATGTTGATGACATGCTAATTTTTGGCACTGGCTTAGAGGAAGTAGAGAAAACCAAGTGTTTTCTATCTTCCAAGTTCTCCATGAAAGACATGGGGGAGGTCAATGTTATACTCGATATTAAGATTATTAGAAATAATGATGGAATTAGTTTGTCTCAATCACATTATATTGAGAAAGTGCTTGGGAGATTCAATTACAAAGATTGCTCCACAGTGGCCACTCCTTTCGATCCAACCTATAAGGTGACTCGAAATAGTGGGAGACCTATCGCACAACTTGAGTATGCAAAGGTTATAGGGTACTTGATGTATGCCATGACAAGCATAAGGCCGAATATTGCATGTGCCGTTGGGAAATTAAGTCGATATACTAGTAACCCTAGTAAGTTTCATGGGCATGTAATATATCGAGTTTTGAAATACTTAAAGAAAACTCAAGATTATGGCCTGTGTTATTAAGGTTATCCTTCGGTCTTAGAAGGATACTCAGATGCAAGTTGGATAACTAACAAAGAGGACTATGCCTCTACATCAGGTTATATATACTTGCTTGGTGGAGAGGCAGTATCTTGGGCATCCAAGAAACAAACCTGCATAACCGACTCCACCATAGCCACTGAGTTTGTGGCTTTGGCTGTAGCCAGCAAGGAGGCAGAATGGCTATGAAATCTGTTATTGGAAGTGCCTTTATGACCAAAACCAATGTCGCCACTTTCCATACTTTGTGATAGCAAGACCACATTGTCCAAGGTTTATAGTCATATCTGGAATGGAAAATCAAGGCACATTGGACTTAGACATGCCTATGTCTATCAATTGATCACAGTCAACTATGTGCAAACAAATGAGAATCTTGGAGATCCTTTAACCAAAGGTTTAGCAAGAGACTTGGTGTTGCGAACATCAAGGGGGATGGGACTTAAGCCTATATCTACAATCACTAGCAATGAAGCCTCAACTTAATTCATAGTATGACATCAAGTGGGATAAGTGACAATATTGCATAGTGATTGGAAGCACTAACATATTTCATCCCAAGGCAAGAGTGCTTAATTACTGTAACATTATAAGAGGGTCAGTTTTTAGCTCATAACAGACCCTGATTGAATGGCTTGCATTACAGGAGCATATTTCTATGGTTTACCTAAGTGAGTGTGAAGTGTGGCCGCTTCAAAGAGCAACTGAGCTTGGCTTGATGCACTCATAATGGATATAGACACATGACCAGATAATACTGTCAAATTTTAAGTGTGTAATGAGACTTGTGTGTGAAATGTATCCAATTAATCAAAGAGGATGTATAGTTCAAAGACTTGTTTACTATTTATATTCAGATTAATTGAATTTATACTTCGCTAAATGGAAGTTCAAATTGCAAGATACTTCTCTTATGCATAAATCTCCTTGTGTTCTCGGTTGTGATTGTGTATTTGCTGGAATGGCAGGAGTTTGTTCTATATCTTGGAAAAGGCGGGGGATTGTTGGAATTTTTCAAGAATAAAATAAAAGTGGTAGGTTCTTATAATGCTTATCCGAAAAGATGGATAAGCATGGTGTCTCTTCAAGTTTATCCACCTTATCCAATCCTTTCAATTAAAAGGTGGATAAGCATGGTACCTCTTCACGATTTACCGCCCCTATCTGATCCATTTTTGGTGCCTCTTCAGGCATGATCACTCTTTTATATAAGAAGGAGTGAAACTATAATCACAGAAAACAAAAATCAATGTGAGTGACTGCAGCACCCTCATCTATTAATCTTTACCAAGTAGATTAACCCTAAGATTATTTATGATGCAACAAATAAGTCTTAAGAAAACTGTTCCATTTCATGATTTACTTGGTTTATCCTATACCACATTTAACCCAATTTTTCTAACACTCTTCACCCATCTTTCCTTCACCAGTTTTAGATTATTCTTATTTTGTTCCATTCCTTCTGTCATATCAACATTCCAGACACCTCTTCACAAAGATATACTTCAAGAAATTTTCCTTAACAATCAGCTCCACATAATTCTTCATCAAGCCAGCCTTCAACTTCAATATAATTCTTCTTCATTTACCATGCCTTATATATTACTAAATTTTACATAGTGCGTTATGTTATCTAGGTTTATTAGCCTTAAAATCCTCAACTAAGGAGTCATATTAGAATACATAAATAACTCCTTTGAATTTGTAAGGTTTTGTGTGTTCTATACCTTTTTCAACCTGATGTACCCATGGGAAATAATGAAGGTGATCAAGTTCAAAGGCAATCCGACCCCAAGGAAGTCCAAGAGGCCATTCAAGTTATGAGAAAACTTATACAAGATCAAGGCCATAACCCATTAGTTCCGGACAAGTGCAGCAAATTAGTGACCCTAATCACCTAGCTTCAAGGTGGTTTAAATCCATTTTATTGCCTTGAGTTTTAAGTTTGTAAAGTTAGCTTTTGAATAAAGCAAATTTCAAGTCAATTGTACTTCATTTGCCCATCTAATTTAGCTCTCAAACTCCAGCTATACAAACTGCCCGGTTTGACAGTTTCAGTACCTGGTTTTGAGGTTCCATTTTTCCTATGCTTGGATGAACTTAGGAACCTAAAAATCCACTTTTTGGAATCCTTTTTGGGTGTACGTGAAGGGCAGCAAAAAATTTTCAAGTCAAATCCCAGGTTAAGGTTCCAAAAGAAAACAAGTTTAGAAGAGGTGCAGTCTAATTGTAGCAGAGAGTCACTTGTCTTTATCAGGGTACAACTCTCCAACGGCTAGGAATCAGAGGCTCCACGAGGTCTTACCAGAAAATAGACATTTAGGGATTTCTCCTAGCTTTGGAATGAACTCATTTGGGCAAGTAGTTTGGAAGTTATGCTTGTTTGAAGTTAGGGCTGCTGTTCTGAAAAGTACTGACAGCTTTTGCTTTTGCTTTTGTACTTGCTTACTTTTTGGTTCCCTCACCTTTTTGTTTTTTGGCCAGTTGTTTAGCCTTGTTTTTCACTTGTTTTTGCTGATTGTTAGAGGCCTATATATGTGGGGAGAACGTCAGCTTGTAACTCACTTTTGGGAATATATGAATTGGTTGAGTTTAGACTCCCTTGTGTTTTCTCTCTTGCTTATCTCTACGATGGCTCACTAGAGTGGTGATCAAGAGGCTTTCTAAGATTATTTGAGTGGTGATATCTTATCTCTTCTAATCTTGAAAATGAGCTCTAGTTTTCTTGGTGGTGATATCTCATCCAAGGATCCTAATTACTTATCCTCCTTTGTGTTTCTCTCTCTTGCTTATCTCTAGAGTAGCTCACTAGAGTGGTGATCAAGAATCCTTTAAGGTTAATTGAGTGGTGATATCTTATTTTTTTTAAACTTAAGGGTGAGCTCTAAGCTTCTTGGTGATGATATCTCATCCAAGACTCTTAGCTACTTATCTATCCACACATTCAAGCTCAAACCGTGAACCCTCTTCTTTTTCCCTTTCCATCACTACTTGAGATCTCTTCCTTGATCTTCCCTTCAAGTTCTTAGAAAATTGTGTATTTGCTAGAATGGCAGGGGTTTGTTCTATATCTTAAAAAAGGCGGGGGATTGTTGGAATTTTCCAAGAATAAAATAAAAGTGGCAGGTTTTTATAGTGCTTATCCGAAAAAGTGGATAAGCATGGTGCCTCTTCAAGTTTACCCGCCTTATCCAATCCTTTTGGTGAAAAGGTGGATAAGCATGACACCTCTTCAAGATTTGCCCACCATATCCTATCCATTTTTGGTGCCTCTTCAGGCATGATTACTCTTCTATATAAGGAGGAGTGAAATCACAATCATAAGATTATCCCTCATTGATTAACCTTTGAGAGAACCTTGAAACACACACTTGTTTTACTAAGTAGGTTATCCCTAAGATTATTTGTGGTACAACAAATAAGTCTTAAGGAAAGTGTTCCATTTCACGATTTACTTGGTTTATCCTGTGCCACATTCAACCCAATTTTTCTAACACTCCTCACCCATCTTTCCTTCACCAGTTTCAGATTATTCTTATTTTGTTCCATGCCTTCTGTCATATCAATATTCCAGACCTCTCTTCACAAAGATATACTTTAAGAAATTTTCCTGAACAATCAGCTCCACATAATTCTTCATGAAGCCAGCCTTCAACTTCAATACAATTCTGCTTCATTTACCATGCCTCAAATATTACTAAATTTTACACAGTGCCTCATGTTATCTAGGTTTATTAGCCTTAAAATCCTCAACTAAGGAGTCATATTGGATTACATAAATAACTCCTTTGAATTTGTAAGGTTTTGTGTGTTCTATACCTTTTTCAACCACCACAGCTTGGTGAGCTACTATTACTAACCTGACTTTTCAGCCACCAAAGCTGAATTTGCACATTTTGTCGATTCAAGGAAAGTAGTCATGTTAGGTTTTCAAATATGTTATAGTAGGTATTTCGATGTGTTAGAGAACCTCGAACTTATGAAAAAGCAGTTAGCTTAGTAGGTTCGACAATAGGCATTGTAAGCTAAAATAGATGCTTTATATGCTATTAACACTTGAGAATATATTTCTTTACCTCTAAATGAGAAGCTAATAGCTAAAGTGAGCTTATAAGATCAAAGAGAAACGCAATGGTACTTTAAAAAGCCTTAAGGCTATATTGGTGATCTAAAGTAACACACATGGAAAGTTGGTATTGATCTCACATAATCCTTTGCTTTTATTGTTAAAATGACAATTTTGAGAACATTTATGGCTACTATAGTAAAGAGAGGCTAGCAACTCTATCAATTAGATGTGAATAATGCATTTGCACATATTGATTTGTATGAATAATGATCTATGGAAGTACTACAAGGTATTGAAGTATCTTGATTAACAAAGTCGCTTTATGGCTTGAAACAAGGATATGGACAAAGGTATTCTATACTCTCATAAGTTTTTCATTCTCAATGCTACAAACATTCTCCTAATGATTACTCACTATTTTATAAGCATATTGATAGCAATTCAGTGGTTTTTTTTAGGAGTTTATGTTGATGACATTGTCATTACTAGTGGTAATTGCGATAAGCTCACTCAAACAATTTCTTCATGCTATATTTAAAATCAAAGACTTGGAAGCTTTGAATTACTCTAGGGGCGTCAGTCGTACTCAAAGAAAATTTGCAAAAGTGATAATTCATGAATCTAACTATGAGACTTATTTCTTGTCATTACTCCCCTTATATTCATATGAAACTTACCCCTAATTAAGGAGAACTTTGCGTTAATATGATTGTGCTTAGGGTAGGAAATTATTTGATCAATTAGATTTTCTTACCCACATAAGGCCTAGTATAGCATCTAAGCCATTTCAAGCAAAATAAAAAACAACCACAATATGAAGCTACTGTTCATACTCTTAGATATGTAAAAGGTGCTCTTCGTTTTAGTGCTTTTATGAAACTAGATTCAGATTTCACTCTAAAAGCTTTTTATGATTCAAATTGAGATTCAAATTGAGCTTCTTGTTCTCATTCTAGAGCGTCAATAAGTGGCTTTGTCGTGTTTCTCAATGGAACACCTTTCTCATGGAAATCTAAGAAGTGGATTAGAACTGCTGAAGATGAGTACTAATTTCTGCGAAGATTAACTTCAAAACTCGCTTGGCTTTCCGGATTAATGAATGAGTTGACACTCGATACTATCCATCCTATACCTGATCATTATGATAGTCAAGTTATAATTGCATTGCTAAAAGTTTAGTCTTCCATAAGATGATCAAACATATAGAAATTGATTGCAATTTTATTTGAGGAAAGCATATAGAAGGACACATTCTCTAAGTCTATTTCCTTTACTTAACATCTTACTAATGTACTAAATCAGCCTATGTAAAGGATACAATGTAATGTCATTCTATCCAAGTTAGGGGTTATTTAACCCACTAACTTGGGGAGGGGGGTTGTGGGCATTGAACAAGCTTTACATTTATACCCCAGCTAGCTCAACATTTAGCCTACTAAAATATCAGAGTTAGTTAGGCACCATTTTCCAGCTTAGAAGAATGCTACTATTATTCTAACCTTATTACAGAATAAGACTTAATTACTCAATTGTAATGGATTAGTTCTATCTGTAGTATAAATGATGAGAGAAACATCTTGTATATATGAGGTTATTAATCTAATGATCAGGTAAGCAATAACATTGAATCATAAGCACACATTAGAATGCTCATTTCACATTTCTTCTTTCTGATTTTTCTTTTATAACATGGTTCTCTATTAAAAATGTCATTTTAGTTTCTCACAATGACTTGCAAAACTAGGTTATTTTCATTTAAATCATTTTCTTTGTTATAGTAAGTAATTTCCATGCATGTTACAATAGGTCCTTACAGTAACATATCGACCTAATTAGGATAGATCAACTCAACAAGAAAAGACGGGGGAAGAGAAGGTTGAATTTGAAGGAGATAAAAGGAATTGAGATGATGAGAAGAATTGATCATCCTGATTTGTGAAGTTTAAATTAAGGAGTTTTCATTTTCTTTTAAGCACGTTCTCAGATGGACACACATTGGGAATGCTATTGAATAAAGTAGCCTTTGGAAAAGATATAACATATAACAAAATAGTTGAGTAACAATAAGTCATTACTATATAAGAGAACCTTGGAAGAATGCCATGATAAATAAAATGTTTGAAAAGGGATTAGGGTTTCTACACCTGCAAAGAAGCCTCAAGTCTAAGTGAAATCTACAAGGTGATTCTATGTAATCGATATTGGCAGTGACAATTACATTACTAGGTTTACAAACATAGAGGATTATTATGACTCATAGGTGATAATTATCTTACCATCCATTGTTTGGTTCCACATTTTATACCTGATGAGGTGCCTATAAGATTCCTTACTGCCCGAATTTGAATTTCAAACATCAGTAGTGCATACTTTGATCTAGAATTCCTAGAGCTTATTGGCTAAAAAGTTAGAAGAGTGATTAGAATTGATAAGACCATAGCAAATGTGAAAAGGGCTTATTTCTCAATGTTAAGTGTGAAAGTTGACTTGTCCAAGTCATTATTATCCAAATTTTGCTTAAAGGGCCAGGTTTGGAAATCTAGCATGAAGGTGTTAGGTTAATCTACTTTAAGTGGGGTAAGATGGGACACGACAAAGACAATTGCCCCACTTATCCTTCTAATTTCTAAAGAGGCCTAGGATCTAATTGTCTATAAAGAGCTTCCAAGTATGACCCAACTAAGGTAGCATCCATGGACAGACCTGGTTGCATGCAGGAGTTCGGAGCCTAGATGTTGGTGAAAAAAATCCATTCGTAAGAAGGGCTCTAAACCGAACAAATATATAGAAAAAGAATATAACAACCCATATCAAAACCGGCCTAGTTCACAAGGAGTGGAAGCTCAGATTAGGAAGAATAATCCAAATGAAATATAAGAATTTTCTAAAGATAATCAACACGCCACATCTGGTGGATATCACTTTGTTGTGCCTAAGGATTATTTGGAGGATAGACATATGGACAATTCAAATATTAATCTAGATTTGGAAGGCAATGATTTTATTACAGAAAACAAGGTAACGATACATGCCCAAGATATGGAGGAAGTTATCCTTATAGAGAACAACCAACCTTGGAATGGATCAAATAAAGGGGATTCATGAATTAAGAAGGCAAGATTTGAGGAGTAGATCATAGAGAATAATATGGACTTAGGGTTGGAAAATTGCAAAATAATAAATGTCTTGCTGCAAGACATTTCTTAAGTCTCTTATTTTGACCTAAAAATTATATTACAATGTTTTTAAATTGAAAAAATGGTAAGATCGAATAGTAGAAGCATATTACAATTTATAAATTATATAAAATCATCTTTTTATCCATCATTTACCACATTTCTAAAATATGTGTATTACACGCCCTTGCGAACAGGGTTGATCTGATTAGAGTGTCATTTAATACTTCGTCGATATAGCTGATGTATATTTAAGCTAAGCAATTTATAATTAAGTGTAGTCATAGAAAATTCAGTGATTTTAAATTATAATACATGTTAATTTAGGTTAGGACAATATATTTAAGGATGTCTTGCGACAAGAGATATATCATCCTCTGAAAAATATTACCCCCAAGGACTCCTTAATCAGCTCACTCCGTAATGCAGTTTCCCCACACAACCCCAAAGCCCACCAATCAAGCACCTTCTATAAGACAACCCGAAAGGAGAATCTCCTTTCTGTGACCCCCCAAAAAAATCCTCTAAGACCCAACCATCAAACTTATATGCCCACCATGCTCAGGTGCAAATCATCTTTGTAATGGCATCCTAGTGACTTTATCTCCCCAACATTCTAGTGATTCACCGAGTATCTCAACCTTCAAAAGCTTAACAATCATCTAGACCTTCTGATTATAGAAACCCATGCAGCAAGATAATCCTCACATTCCACGTTTGGAACAATTAGAGTGGAAAGATCCCAATTGGATTTGCAACCAACCAATATGTATCTCCTAGGGGCCATAGACATGGCCTTGGCTGAACACTTTAATTGTATTTCCCTAATTGAAAATTTTATGTATTCACCCACACCATTTCAGTAATTGCTATCCATAATGGTATGGAGCTATTAAAGGGTAGAAACTATAAATTCTCCAATACCCTGAGTGAACTGCTGAGGCACTATAAACCTTCTATCCTAGCGCCTATTGAAACCAAAATAAGTGGTACAAATGTAGATGTGTTTGCAAAAAGATTGCATTTAATAGCATCTATATAGTAGAAGCTCAAGGTTTCCGAGGTGGAATATTGCTCATTTGGAAGAAATAAAACATTTACCTGTATTTGGACACTAGGCACCATGTAAGTCGAAAGGAGACGGGCAACTCCTTGGCTTTTTATTGCGGTCTATGTAACCCCTGATGAGCCTTTATGTCAAAATATCTGGCGTGAACTCCGCCCATTTGGTAAAACTTATGGCATCCCTCAGTTCCTGGCTGAAGATTTCAGTGAGACAAGAAATATCTCAGAACGCTTCAACTATAGTGAAAATCTCATGAGAACGTGCAATAGCTTCAACTTTTGGATTAAAAACAACAATCTCTTGCAACTTGGTTTTTAATGTGATCTCTACACCTAGGCTAGAGGTAATGCGGTTGAAACAAGGAAATAAGCTCGGATGGATTGGGATTTTTGTAATGAGAAATGGCGTTTAAGCTTTGAAAGGCAATTGTTTAACACCTGCTTAAATACAAATCAGACCGCAATCGACTCATCATCTCCCCCATTGGATTTGCACTAATTGAAAATGTACTTTGTCATTTTCACTTCCAAATAGCTTGGCTCACGCATGATCTTTTTGAAAACTATTTGAAGGAGAATTGGAAATGATTGGGAAAAATCTAGTTTCTCCTAAATGGGCCTAACTGAATCGGACCCACAGACAAGGCCTGTATTTGGAATAATGGGCCCTAAGACACCCGTCCTAGGGCCCTCCCAGGGCCCATATCTGAGATAAGGGGCCCTGGGACGCAACCCTAAGGGCTCCCCCTTGGGCCCTTCCATTCCGAGACCGGCAGCCCATGCGGGCGCTCCAGGTAAGACGATTGTTTTACCCTTCTCCCGAAAAGGACTGTAAATAGCCACCTATCTTCCTCTGAAAAGGTTGGCAAATAAATACACTGAACTCTTATTGCATTCTTTTTCTTTGACCCTGAACTGGGACCCTGAATTGACTTAACCGTCGAAGAGGCGTTCCCCGATTCACAACCCGGGATTGCCCTTTTTGCAGGAAGGGTCGTTCCAAGAAGAGGACGTCAGGGATTGAACGCCAGCTTTCAAATAAACCCGCTCCTTCGTCTCATGTCATCATCAACGGTCCTTCAGAGATTTTCTCTGGAATCAGATTAGCACCGTCTGTGAGGAAGGAACGGTAGCAATAGTAGTGAGTGAGGCAACACGGGCACGGACTCGCAGGGATAAGGCCCCGCGGTTAATACCTCTGTGCCTCCTGAGGTGTAGGATGCTTCGGATAGTTCACAGGTCGAGCGGCTAGCCATCTCCTCCGGAACAAAAAGCGTATGTCGCGGTGGATGCCCTAAAAAACTTCATGTCCACTATGACGGACGCCATCACTCGCCAGATTTCAGGACAGGTCTATATAGCTATAGAGGGTGCTAACTCGGCCAGGCCGCTTCCCCATTCAATTACCTACCAGCTCATGGATGCAAGCCCTCCCACCGGCCGGAGGGGATACCGTCTCCTCATTATATGGAGCGGGGTGAGAAGTGTCGCGATCAGACTGAAGCGGTTGTCCCTATACAGAGCAGCCAGGTCGACGCGCGGCCATGGGACCCACCGGTCGCCCCACACTGGGGGCAACTGCCAAATCAATGACTGCTTCCACGCCTTATGCAACACATTCCAGGCAAACCGCCTGCTTTGAGGAGCAAGAATAGACTTCCAAGCCTCAGGGAGAGGCCTCTGGCAGGCGCCAGCCTAGCCCAGAGTACTGCACCCATTGGGAGTACACCTAGAGTCTGCCCCTAAGGGAGACACGCGGTCAGGAGCTACGCCGCGGGGATCAGTCTGCCCAAAGAACTTCAAGGCATTGCCGAGCGAGGGTGAGTCCTTTTGTCGTTAAGGTCGACCGTCATCCTGAAACCCCTATCAAGGTGTCGGGAACAGCCGCTTGGACAACCGCTCTCCCCTTCTCTACCCCATTCAGCGTCGAAATAATCAATGCTCCATGCTATGGGAAGGTTAAGATGCCTACACTAGACCTTTATGATGGGACGGCAGACCGTGAAGAACATCTGGGGGTCTACAAGGCACAGATGTATGTGCAGGATGTAGATGATGTCGTTTACTGTCGCTATTTCCTTGCCACTTTAAAGGGAGTGGCGCAATCATAGTTTAATGGTCTGCCACCGGGGAGCATCACTTGTTTCCAAGACCTGGCTGACAAATTTATTAGCAAATTCATTGCCAGCCAGAAGGAGAAGAGGACTAGTATCCACCTGTCGAAAATTAACCAAGGGCCACAGGAGTCCTTCGTCGAGTTTATCAAGCGCTTCCATCAGGAGGTGGTGCTGATTCCAGACTTGGAGGCTGGAGTGGCATACACATCCTTCTTAAACGGTCTTAAGAGCGGCCGCTTCAAGTTTGCCTTGGTTGAACAGAAGGAGGCGACGCTGGCCGAGGCTTTGAGGAAGGCTGCGGACTTCATTCGAGCCACTGAGATTTGCGCCGACAGTTCGGACGTCCCAAAGAAGGCTAAGGTTCTAGGGGATAAGAATTTCAACGGCAGTGATAGAAATCCCGGCTCTCGAGAAAAGAGATCGCCGTTCGAGGCGGTTGACCCTCGATTTACTACTAATGCTCGGAGTATCCTCATGGAGGTTAAAGGACATCCCATGCTCCAAAGATCGCCCCCTATGACTACACCTCCTAAGCCGCAGAATGTCAGGAAGTATTACAAGTTCCACGAACAGAGCGGACACACCACGATTGAATGCCGAGAGCTTAAGAAAGCCCTGCACGAATTGGCAGACAAGGGTCAGATTGACCGATTCTTAAAGAAAGGACCGCGGTTCCTTCGGCGAGAGCAGAAGCCCACTCAACCCCAGCCGCGTGATGAGGAGTGCTCTACGGAGGTCATAGTCACAATAGCTGGAGGTTATGCGGAGGGGATAACTCGATCAACTTGGAAAGCTCAGTTTAGGAATACACAGCAAGTGCTTACCACAGAGCAAGAACCCCGTGTAACAGCGCCCACAATGGTGTTTGGCGGCAAGGAAGCTTCACGATGTGCTTCTTCCCATAACGACCCTCTGGCAGTTGAGATGAAGATAGTAAGCATAATTATTCGGCGAATTCTGATCAACACGGGAAGCTCAGTTGACATCATAACCTGGGACTGTCTGAAGAAACTCGCGTACCCCGGACGCGACATCGTCCCCTTGGTGCACCCTATCTTAGGCTTTGGTGGACAGGAGGTGAATCCCATGGGGATGATCCGCCTTCCGGTGCGTTTTGGTAACAAGCTTAGGTCCAAGAACCTAGAGGTCGACTTTTTGGTCGTCGACGTGCCCACGACCTACAATGTGATTTTGGGGCATCTAACCCTCCACAAGGTAAAGGCCGTCATTGCCCCATACCTCATCCAGCTCCAATTCGAGGCTGATGACGGTAGCGTTGGTGAAATACATGGGGACCAACAGAAGGCCAGGGAATGTTACTTGGCGAGCATCTGGCCCTTGGTAGAGCGAGCAAGGGAGTGTGGACCGAAGGGGCCACCCCATGTGGAGAAGTGGACAAAGACTAAATTGGCCACCGTGGTTCCCGAAGCCTTGGTCATCGACACCCCTGCCCCTATAGAACCCCCGCGGCCTTGGCCAGAGGCTATAGGCGAGGTTAAGCAAGTTCCGCTTAAAGAAGGACGACCCGAGCGCACCGTTTAGCTGGGTCAAGATATCACAGCCCTTGATCGGCAATCACTGCTCTCCCTCTTACGGGAGTATAAGGATGTCTTCGCTTCGGATCTGAGGAGATGCCTGGCATCACCCCAACGATGATGGAACATCGGCTGCATGTGGACCCCCGTCACAGGCCGGTCGTCCAAAAGAAGTGCCATATGGGCGTGGAGAAAGCGGCCGCTGATGATGTTGAAGTGCAGAAGTTGCTGGAGGCTGGATTGATTCGAGAATGCCAATACCCTGAATGGATCTCGAATGTGGTATTAGTGAAGAAACCCAACGAGACTTGGAGAATGTGCGTGGATTTCATAGACCTGAATAAAGCTTGCCCGAAGGATAGCTACCCATTGCCGAAAATTAACAAGTTGGTAGATGCCATGGCCGGACATGCCTTATTGAGCTTTATGGATGCCTTTTCTGGATACCACCAGATACCCCTCTGCCCAAAGGATCAAGAAAAAATGGTGTTCATTACAGACCACGACCTCCATTGTTATAAGATGATGCCCTTTGGATTATAGAACGCAGGGGCCACCTACCAGTGCTTGGTGAACAAACTATTCGAGCCCCTCATTAGCCAAACCATGGAAGACTGGAAGTCTACGTCGATGATATAATCGCTAAAAGCAAGACCGAGGGGGATCATGGCGATGATCTGAGGAAGACATTTGACATCGGCATAAAGCTCAACCCTAAGAAGTGCGTCTTTGGGGTACGATCGGGCAAGTTCCTCGACTTTATGATCAGCAGCCGCGGTATCGAAGCTAACCTGGACAAAATCCAGGTCGTTCTTGACATGAAGCTACCTCAGAATATAAGAGAAGTGCCATGCCTAACCAGTTGCATAGCCGCCTTGGGTCGGTTTATGTCCCGATCCGCAGATAACAGCCAACCATTCTTCCGCGTCCTTCGGTGACAGGCCAACTTCAGTTGGAACTAGCATGCGGATGAGGCCTTCCAGGCTTTCAAGGCCTACCAGGCTCAGTTGCCCAAAATTACTAGTTTCCTGGATGGGGAAGTCTTAATACTATATTTGGCTATCTCAGAGCATACGGTCAGTGCGATTCTCATAGTAGAAAGGGCAAAGGAGCAGATCCCTGTGTACTACGTAAGCCATGCCTTGGCAGGGGCGGAAGTGAACTACCCTCTCATTTAGAAGTTTGCGTACGCCTTAGTGATAGCCAGTCAAAAGCTGAGACCCTACTTTGAGGCTCATAAGATCTTAGTCTTAACGGATCAACCCTTGAAGATCGTCCTTCAGAAGTTAGATGCCTTAGGACGGCTCTTTAAATAGGCCGTCGAACTCTCCCCCTATGACCTGGCCTTTGAACCAGGAAGGGTCATTACAGCCCAGGCATTGGCTGACTTCTTGGCTGAGAACGCCACGCCTGCTGAGAGGGGTGATTTGCGCCTGCGACCCTAGAGCTTATACATGGACGGCTCGTCCACTAAGGATGGAAGTGGGGCTAGCCTCATCATCGAAAGTCTCGAAGGGGCACGGTACGAGCATGCTCTAAAATTCATATTCAAACCATCCAACAATGAGGCGGAGTATGAAGCCCTCATCTCGGGAATAGAGCTATGCTACCCCGTGGGGCAGACTTTGTCCAGGCTTTCTCTGACTCCCAGCTAGTCGTCAGTCAACTCAACGGATCATATGAAGCAAAGGGCAACACCATGCCCGCCTATGTTCGACGGGTGTGGGAGGCGACTAAGTTGCTAAAGCATTTTGCAATCATGTACATCCCTCGCTCAGAGAACCGACAGGCCGATGCCCTGTCTGAACTGGCAAGCTTATCTGAGGATAGGAGGCCTAAAAACATTCAGTGGGAGACCGTAATGGAGAGGAGTATCGAGCTACATGAAGTGCTATGGTTAGACAGAAGCTCGACATGGATGGATCCTATCCGCGCATACCTCACTGACGGTACCCTACCTCCAGATCCCAAAGAAGCAGATAGAGTGAAGAAGAGGCCGAACTGGTTTATCCTATACAAGGAGATCTTATACAAGAAATCATTCGCCCAGTTTCTCCTACGTTGTGTGACCCCGGAAGATGGAAGAAAGATACTGGAAGAGCTACATGAAGGCGTTTGTAGCACACATGCCAGAGGCCACGCCCTAGCTGTTACGGCTATTTGAACTTGCTACTACTGGCCCAGTCTGCGGGAGGATGCCATGACACTAGTGCGGACCTGCGACAAATGCCAGAAGTTCGCCCCATCTAATGAGTCCCCTCCATCCCCATGATGCCAATCGTCCGCCCCCTATCATTCTCCATATGAGGAATGGATATCCTCGGCCTTTTCCTCAAGGCTACGGGGCAGCGTAAGTACCTTTTTGTGGCGATTGACTACTTCACCAAATGGATAGAGGCCGAGGCTGTAGCCTCTATAACCACCGCTGAGGTATGACAGTTCATTTCACGAAACATTATCACTCACTTCGGCATTCCTTGCGCTATCATTTTTGACGACGGCAGGCAGTTCTACACCAGTAAGCTCATGGACTATCTCAACAATTTGGGCTACCAAGGGTGGTTCACTACTGTGGCTCACCCTCAGACTAACGGCCAAGTCGAGGCCGCCAATAAGTCCATCCTCCATGGCTTACAAAAGAAGCTTGACGACGCAAATGGAAAATGGGCGGATGAGCTGCACAACGCTATATGGTCCCTACGCACCACTGAAAAAACCACTACTGGTGAAACCCCTTTTATGTTAGCTTACGGCTTCGAGGCTGTTTTGCCTATTGAGGTCGCCCTTCACACTCACCGGTTGACAACTTGCCAAGAGGAGTTGAACAATGTAGCACTCTGCGAAGCCCTCGACCTCCTCCCCTCTATCTGCGGTGATGCTCTTCTTCGAGAAGTGCTCTATAAACTCCGCATCGTATGCTTGCACAACCGTGTGGTGCGATTACAGCCGATTCAGGTGGGCGACCTCGTTCTTCGGCGCAAGGAAGCTGTCGCTCGGGCAGCGGAACACGGGAATCAAACTGCCAACTGGGAAGGCCCCTACAAAGTTGCTGCTTAAGTTCCCCCCGGGACATATTGCCTTGAGACCATCGACGATTCTCCCACACCACGGACCTAGCATAGCAACAACTTGAGGAAGTACTAAGGCTCATGCTCTATGTTTATGTCCAACCAACGTCTACACCTCGATTCTAAGCAATAAAATCAGGAGCCCACGGCGGCCAATTTTGCATTCATATGCAACCTTTGCACTCATAGGCTACACTCTTAGCCCAATTGGGGCTAAGGGTCATTGAGCATGGCCTTATGGCCGGTCGCTATACTCTTAACCCCAATGGGGGCTAAGGGTCCTTGAGCATGGCCTTATGGCCGGTTACTACGCTCTTGGCTCCAATGGAGGCTACGGGTCCCTTAAGCATGGCCTTATGGCTGGTCGCTACACTCTTAGCCCCAATGGGGGCTAGGGTCCTTGAGCACGGCCTTATGGCCGGTCACTATGTTCTTAGCCCCAGTGGGGGGCTAAGGGTCCTTGAGCACTACCTTATGGCCGGGCGCTACACTCTTAGCCTCAATAGGGGCTAGGAGTCAATGAGCATGGCCTTATGGCTGGTCGCTGCACTTTAAGCCCCAATGAGGGCTAAGAGTTCATGAGCACGGCCTTTTGGCCGGTCGCTACACCCCTAGGCCCAATGGGGGCTAAGGATTCTTTAGCATAGCTTCCAGGCCTAACACAATGTCGGTGGAGTATTCCTTAGCTCACTTACACATCACTTGTTCTTTCGTTTGGGGGCTACTACTACTCCATGGCACATGAGGGAAGGAACAAAAAGACAAGCTAAAATGAAAGAACAAGTATGAAGCAGAAGAATGGGCATGAGAGAAGTTGGGTACCAGAAATGAACTCATTTCATTAGTGATGTAGAGTACATTCTCCCAAAAAAAAAAAAAAGCAAAGAAAAGAAACAAACAACACCATAAAAAACAACGAGGAAGAAGAAGGGGGTTACACATCAGGCTCTCCACTATCCTCATGACCCTCCTCCTCAGAAACCCGGGCCTTAGTATCCAGGGGTTTGGTTACCTCCTTCCCTACACCCTCGCCCTCACCGGATGGGACGATAAACTCCACTTCCTCGGGGTCGCGACCTTCCTCTTTAGCCCGCTGACGCTCGTCCATGTAGTAGAGGTAAGCCTCGAAATAGCTGTCCTCCTGAAATTCTGGGGCCAATGTCACCAAAGCCCTACATAAATACCCTAGGGTATCAATGCAGCCCTACTGATAGCCTTGCTCCTTGGCTTGAGCCACCCTTTCCGGCCCCGCAGCCGCATCAGCCTCGGCCTTCACAAGCGCCTCCTCTAGTTGGCGTTGCAAGCTCTTCTTGTCGGCTTCACGGGCATCCAGATCAGCCTTCAGCTTTTCCCAACACTGCTGGTGCCGAGTAACAAGCCCCTCTAATCTTTGGCATTTAGCCGTAGCTCTCCCCCCTGGGCGAAGGCCTCGGCCATGGCTACCTCTTCCTCGGTGAATTTTAGGGGATCCGAAGCATCGGGGGTGACCAAGTCCCAGGACTTAACTAGGTCATGAACGAGTGAGGATTTTGCAGCAGGATCCACCTTAATGAAGTTGGTGGATGGCCGCTGGGTGATTGGGAGGAACCACCAGCAGCTTGGGGAGCGGCACATATGGTTTTCAAAGGGGCAGTTTCTTCCTGAAAGCCAGGGGTGCGATCCCCAGATGGCCGGCATCTCGATTACTGAGGGGCAGACCGTTCGGCTCCTACGTCCCTCGCCTGAGAAGGGGCAGATGTCGCGGTCTTGTCTGGATACCCCTCAGTTCGTTGCCACTTGCGGACCGGGTAAGCTAATGACGGGCTTCTTCCCACGCGTAACAGGGGGTGCCTGAGGAAAGAATAACTTAGTCAGTAAAATCCAGCGACCACGAGAACGGGGGGCGGATAAGGTTATAGATTGTACCTTCTTGGCTTATTGGGTGACAAGGCACTGCCTTTCCTCTTCTCGCTGGTGCTCAGCATCGACTGTCACTTGTTCTGGAGTGGCATCCCAGTTCTCGAAGACCGTCAACCTTACCCTCATTTGCTCTGCATGAAACAAAAGGGAAGTCAGGTTAGCAGTAAACATAAAAGTGATTAGTATTGGGATGACCAATACCCTTGGAAAAATTCTTAAGGATCAAAAGGCCGGCTGCGGCGAGAAAGAAATTGTTCGTAAAAAACTTCAACTTAGGTAGCCAATTCAAAGGCTCCCTACCACCAGACTTGCTCTTCCTCCTCTCGGGGCCCTTCACAAACCAATTGCTTGAGCTATAAACTTGGGGATGGGTCGAGGCCTGTCGTCCTCACGTATGTAAAACTAGAAGTAATGGGCCATCTTTCTCTCCTCAGCCATGGGCTCCCCAAATGGGTTCCTCATAGGTTTACCCTCATTCCAGTCAGGAATGTCTTCCCAACTTGACTCCCGGCGCACGAAGAGGAAGTCATACTTCTAGTGCTTCATCTTCGGCTTCTTCTCAATGGCCGTCATAAAGCCCGACATATTGTTGAAACAATACCACGCTAAGTCCCCCGTCTCATTGAGAGCCCTCTGGACGATACGCGTGAGACTAAACGCCTGTGTGGAGCAAGCCGCCCAGCTTACAAGTTGCGATGAAGGAGCAAACATTGTGCCATGATGTAGGCACAACCTGCGTGGGTGCCAGTTCATACTTGTTCAGGATCTCTTCAATTACTGGATGAAGAGGAAACCGGAGACCGTAGTTAAGAGCCGCACGATAAACGGCAATGCATTTTATGGGCGGCTCATTCACTGTGGCATCTGCCTTGGGGATCACGAAGGTATACCTGGCAGGCAGAAGGTACTGCTTCTCGAGAGCCGACCTCTTTAACGTAGGGACAACCTTCGGGTCAGGGAAGTGACTGCCCGGTCCATCTTGCGGATCCGAGAGGGTTGGTGTCCCGAGGAACTCTAGCCCCTCGGCCACAATCTCTGCCACTAATCCTTTAGGCATACTGCCTTTTCTCTTAAGCACTGACTTGCCGGGAGCTGACGGCCTTTAAGGAGATGAAGAGCTAGTTGACGCCCCTTTCGAGAACGAACTCCTCGACGAATTGTTAGAGGAGGAGCTGGACGAGGCCGCCCCTGAGGTAGAGCTAGAACTAATAGAGGCCACTTCGGCCTTCGGTTTGGAGGTGGATGGAGCTGAATAGGGATTACCTTATGTGCCCTTGGCTAGCAGCTCGTCAAGGGAACTGATGTGTAGAGACTTGGTCTTCCCACTCTCCAAATCGAAAAATCAGTCATATAATTAGCTACAGTGATCTCCCAGGGATACGTCACCTCCACCTCTGGGCTGAGGATACTGGGGGTAGAGGAACACTCGCAGCTGGACCACGAGGGAGTGCCCGGTTTAAAAAGGGGCACCGCATAGAGAATCTTTTTGGGTTCCCTACATTTATTCTTTCAGGGCATGTTGGCCACCACCCGGCCATCAATAAAGGCCGGGAGGTTAGGGAATTGCGGGTGCCGGCCCTCCACTTGGGGGCCGGCCAACACTTCTGGAACAACCCCACTCAATGAGCAAGACGATGACATAATATACAAGAACAAACAATGCTTCGAGAGGGCACGAAGGTGTACCTGTAAAAGATTAAAATTTAAGGGAGCTGTTTGAAGATGAGGATGAACGTTCAAGCAAACCTTTAAAGATATAAAGGGAAAGCTTGAGACACTACTGTGAATTTGAATGCAGAGTACGAGAAAGGAAACAACGCGTCTCTCTCTCGAAATTATTTCTCTCTCTAGCGGGTTGAAATGTGCGGTGAGCCAATGATCCCTCCTTCAACGAATCCTCACCCTTATGTAGAGCAAAAAGGCAGGACACACTTCTCGATGACACCCAACAAGCACAGCTCTTCCCAATCGACGCCACGTGGTGACCTGTCATCGCCACGTCATCAGCAAAAATCTTGGACCTCATGAAGGAACGGACCTTTGAATACACTCCATGGCGGCCAGTCGCTACACACCCAGTCATAGGGGCTGGGGGTTCTAAGCACAGCCTTATGGCTAGTCGCCGCACTCTTCACCCCATTGGGGCCAAGGGTCCTTGAGCATAGCCTCATGGCCAGTCGCTACACCCTTAGTCTTAATGGGGGCTAGGAGTCCGTGAGCACGGTCTTATGACTGGTCGCTACACTCTTAGCCCCAAGGGGGGCTAAGGGTCCTTGAGCATGGCCTTATGGCTGGTCGCTACATTCTTAACCCCAATGGGGGCTAGGAGTCCCTGAGAATGGCCTTATCACTAGTCGCTACACTCTTAGTCCCAATGGGGGCTAAGGGTCTATGAGCACGCCCTTATGACCGGTCGCTATACTCTCAACCTCAATGGGGGTTGAAGGTCCTTGAGCACGGCCTTATGGCTGATCGCTACACTCTTAACCCCAAGTGGGGCCAAGGGTCCTTGAGCACGGCCTTACGGCCGGTCGCTACATTCTTAGCCCCTGTGGAGGCTAAAGGTCCTTGAGCACGACCTTATGGCCGATCACTACATTCTTAGCCCCTAGCCCTAATGGGGGCTAAGGGTCCATAAGCACGGCCTTATGGCCTGCCGCTACACTCTTAGCCCCAGTGGGGGCTAAGGGTCCTTGAGCACGGCCTTATGGCCAGTCGTTAATCTCTTAGCCGCAATGGGGGCTAAGGGCCCCTCGGCACATCACTGAGGCCGGTCACTCCACTCAGCCCCCCGGGGAAAAGGATTCCTAAGTACGACCTTATGGCCGACCGCTACACTATCAGCCCCGATGTTGGCTCTAAGACACACAGCACAGCTTCATAGCCTTTCATAACATATGGATACAAGCAAAGAGGCAAGTCATACAGGGCTTGTTTTTATTACGACAGTTATGCCAATTAAAAAAAAAAAAACGAGAGGGGCGATACAAGATAGGATTCGAAATAAAACTTAGGCTACTCTTCATCACTAAAGGGGGCCGGAGGACCGTTCGATCCAGCGCCCTCTTCTTGGCCGTCTAGCAGACCACGGACTTCCACTTCATCTGCCGGCCGCTGAAGCTGCGCTTTCCTCAGTACGTGATCAACACATCTCATCCAAACCTCGAAGGTTGACCAACTCAAACCCACCAGGGGCGATTTCAGACCCTCGGCCGAAAAATCATGCACTACGCCCAACTTGACGGCCTCGCTCAATAACATGCCGTAGAATGTCGCCTGTACCATTTCAGGGAGCTCAAAGTCGGTTACCGCGCCCTCAGCTTCGGACAGTGAAAAGCTTGAGCATAGGGCGTCGAAGTCTTCGGGAAAAGGACGAGGCGGACGCGAAGCACTCCTCCAGCGCCAAACAAAGGACTCTCTCATGGAATCGGCCATCTCCCTAGTGTTGTAAATAGGAGGGAATGCCATAATAACAAGGAAAAACAGGTGTACCGATCGCTATTTATACTATATACTGCTTCCTCAGGAAAGATGAATACCCGAACATCCTATGTAGGAGAATGAAGTTGTATTTATAGAAGGGGGATCAGGAGAGCTGGAAATGGAGAAATTCCCAACAGCCTAATGACTAATTCACCTTAGACACGTGACCATCCAGTCAGTTCAAATGGAACTAGTACGAGCAATGTAACGACAATTGGAAAGGATATAGAAGAACGACCTTTTATTACTGTGGGGACAGGCATTGCATTTAAAATAAAAAAGAGCATTAGTAGGGGCTGGCCGCGCATTCATAGGCTTAACAGCCTCCACCCTTGCTCCTCGCCATCCTGTGAGGAGGCCGCCCTCTCAATGGTCGAGCCCTTATCCACCGGCTCCACCTTCGAACCCTCTCCTTGTTGACCAACTCCCGAACTCTCCCCTGATCCGGCCATTGGACAGAATCGGACTTCAAAAATCCGGTCACCGTAAAGCCAGACCCACGATTCGAAGGTGCTCTAACGGAGCTCAACAAGGGCTGACTTTAGAGACCGAAGCGCTCGTCCTTAAATGACCCCAAGTCTCTCAGCCTCGTTCAGAAGCATCACGTAGAAGATCACTGAGGCAGCTCTGGGAGTTCGTAGTCCTCGGCAGCCTCCTTAGCCACAGCAAGCTCAAAGCTCAAACATAAGGCCTGAAAGTCTTTTGGGAGAGGTGACGAGGGAAAGGCAACCCCACGTCGGTCCCATGCAAAATGGCGGGTGACGCACTCGGCCATCCCCTTAGTATCAAGGGAGCGCAGGAAAGCCATGAACACCGAATAGCGATCGTTACTGAATAAGGAAGGATGAAACACCCTCTCCACTAGCTTCCTTTTATAGTAGAGGAAAAGCAGTTTCATAAAACTGCCGTCCAGGCCTCAAAACTTATGCAGCTATGGATAGTGGCCCCCAGGGCCGTCCGCAACAAAGGCCCAATTTTCAAAGCATCCGAGATACATGCTGACCATAGACAGTGTTCCACATTCTACCTGACTACTCGTTTGGCTCGACATTTAGGTAAAATGTGGAGGGCTAAGTGATTGGGAAAAATCTAGTTTCTCCTAAATGGGCCTAACTGAATCGGACCCACATATAAGGCCTGTATCTGGAATAATGGGCCCTAAAACACCCCCCTAGGGGCCTCCCCGGGCCCATATCTGAGATGAGGGGCCCTGGGATGCAACCCTAAAGGCTCACCCTTGGGTCCTTCCATTCCGAGGCCGGTGGCCCACGTGGGCACTCCAGGTAAGATGACTGTTTTACCCTTTTCCCAAAAAGGACTATAAATAGCCACTATATTCCTCAGAAAAAGGGTTGGCAGACAGATATACTGAACTCTTATTGCATTCTCTCTCTTTAACCCTTGACTGGGACCTGAATTGACTTGATCGTCGGAGAGGCGTTCCCTGGTTTATAACCTGGGGTTGCCCTTTTTGCAGGTAGGGCCGTTCCAAGAAGAGGACGTCAGTTGTTGAATGCCAACTATCAACCCACTCCTTCGTCCCACGTCATCGTCAATCACTCTTCAGAGATTTTCTTCGGAATCAGGAAACATAGTATAGTTCTGTATCCTTTCCTTACACATCTTTCTATAACTTTAAAGAAATGAAATATCTTTTTCATAAGAAAAAAGACCTTTGGGCAAGATTAGAAGGCATACAAAAAAGACTACCCCAAGATCAAAATCATTTCCTTTATTAGCAAACTTCAAGAGGAAGTTAATGAGGTTCTAGATCAAATAGAAATTTTTTGGCTTTAGAAATCAAGAAGGGAGGCCATTCGGGATTGTGATTGAAATACCCACTTTTATCACCCATGTACTACTATCTGCAGGGAGATTAGTAGGATTGAGTTTCTCTAAGACCATCATAAGGTTCAATTTGGTTATCTAATAAGGATGAGCTTTAATAAATGGTGAGATAGTTCTTTTTGGATATCAATATTGACGACAAGCCACCATGTGTACCTTGTGTCCTGCCAACGAGCTGCTTCCCACCACTACTAAAAATTGGTGTATTCCGACGGAATATAGGTCTGTTGAAATCTCCGACGGAATCCCGATGGATTCTGACAAATTCGTTGGAATTCTGACGGATTTTCCGATGGACCTATTTTCCGACGGATTTCGACGGAT
Organism: Carnegiea gigantea; assembly: GCA_029747015.1. Classification (NCBI taxonomy): domain Eukaryota; kingdom Viridiplantae; phylum Streptophyta; class Magnoliopsida; order Caryophyllales; family Cactaceae; genus Carnegiea; species Carnegiea gigantea. The sequence goes on from JAKOGI010000693.1 coordinate 368,165, forward strand.
TTTCGACGGATTTCAAAAAAGTTTTTTTGAACTCGAGTTCAATAGAGGGAAAATTCAATTTTTTTTGAATATTCTGATGGATTTTAAATTCGGAATTCGACGGAATATTCTGTCGGAATTTCTCTTATAAATCCTCCTCCACGCTTCATTTTTCGGTGTTCATTTCGCAAAATAGAGAGAGGGAGCACTGCCACTTGCCATCGCCTCACCGCCGCCATCACCTCCTCCCACCATCTGCCGCCATCGCCTTCTCCTGCCGTCATTCATCGTCGACTTTTTGAGAAGGTTTTCTTGTGTGTAATTAGTACAAATTTGTTGTGAATTAAGTATATACGTTGAATTTAATAATTTGTATAACTAGTTTGTTTGTAATTATGTAAATTTAATAGTTTAGTTTATTACGTTAATGTTTGTTTGTTCTCAATTTTGTACTTTGTCGTTAAAGAATATAATTTTTTATTAATTAAGTATAATTTAATGATAATATCAATTTAACGTCAATGATGAGAATTTATTGCACATTGGATACATTGGAAAATGTTTTTATAGTTGGGTAATATATTTTATATTTTTTAAAACAAAATTTAAAAATGCCGACGAAATTCCGATGGGTTCCGACGGAATCTCAAACGGAAATTCTGACGGAATCTGCAAAAATTCATTTATTTTGAATTTTTTTCGAGCTTTTTTTTGCATCCGATGGATGAGTCCGTCGCCGCCCAATTCCGTCGAAATTCCATCACAGAAGCGATCCGCGCTTCCAACTAGGGATGTCAACGGATCGGATTCGGATCGAATATTGGAATATCCGAATCCGCATCCGATTTATATTCGGATCTGAAAATCCGATTCGAATCCTATCCGGCGAATTGAAGGAGAACTTCCGGATCCGATTTGAGTCGGATCAGATCGGAGTCGGATTTAATCCGATCCGAAATAATTCCTTTCATAACGCCATAATTTTATGCAATGTTTCTATATTCTACTCACCGGTCGATGCGATGATATGCGTTCATATATGGTATTAACCAAATCCTGAACATTTAAGCTAAACGAATAATAAAAGACGGAACATATTTCAAGGTCCAAGCTCAACAAAACGACAACATGTTCCAACAATTACAAGTCTTAACAATTATAAGATACATGAAACATCACAAATAGCATGTCATACTCATAAAAAGAAAACAATTAAGAGTACAAATCCTCCACTTGTAATATTTAGCCCTTCTTCTCTATTGGTCTCCGACTAGGGGTATATATAATGATATTTATAATTATTATTTGTGTGGAGTTAAGATTTTCATTAGAATTAACTATTAGAATATAATTTTGATCATATCACTGATTCATAATTCCATATATAATTAAGTGTTAGAATATAATTTTGATCAACCTTAAAAAATGGTCAAAAACAACAATCTTCCTAAACTTCAAAATGGCAAAACTCAAAGTTTAATTTATCTTGTTCTATACCCCAAAAATCTAAACAACACTCCTAGTCATAAAAATATATATTTAGATTTTATTGTATGAACTGTTAAATAAAGGAGAAAGAGGAGATGTGCACTCACGAGAGATCAGAAAGGGATGATAAAATGCTTGACGTCGGCGTTGTAGAAACCAGTGAGAAGACATGGGCTCAGAGAGAGAGAGAGAGAGAGAGAGAGAGAGAGAGAGGGAGCAGGGAGTTGGAGCGAGAAGCCAAGGACCGAGGAGGGAGCTACTACTCTGACAGTCTGACTAGTGAGTGGCAAAAGGCCAAGAGTGACTAGCGAGAACAATTGGCGAAGTGGCGATGAGAGAGAGAGTAAATAGGGGACTATTAGGGTTTCAACGTTTTAATTTTTACATATTAAAAAAAAAACCTTACTTAAAAAAAATAATACTAGCTGGGATGGTACCTTTAGGGTGAGGGGAGGGTGGGTTTATTGGGTATGTTTCATTTCTAAAAATTTTAAATTTTAAATTTGAAATATTTAAAAATCTAGTCAGATCGAATTTTACCCTTCCTCCGAATTTGACTCGGACTCGGATTATTTTTATCGGATTCGGACTTGAATTTTTCTGTTTCAGATTTGAATAGGATAATTTTACCTCGGATCGAATCGAATCTACTTCAAATTCGGATGTAACTGACATCCCTAGATCCGATGGATTTGTGATTTCCGTCGGAATGCATTCCTAACCGGCCTTGTTCCGACCGACGCTGTCGGTCGGAATATCCATTGGAAAATGTTGCTTTTTCGGTGGAAAATGTTGCTTTTTCGGTTGGAAAATCCGTCAGAAAAAACTGATTTTTTAGCACGTCTCACTAGGGAGGAATTAAAAAGATTAGAATGTTGATTCACAAACTGAAAAACAAGAAAGCTTTATTCAATATGGAACCGTATAAGGCCCCCTAGGCTTGAGGAGTATCAAGCTTTGTTTTATCAGAAATTCTAGGATTTAACTAGAGGCAAAATTGAAACTTGTCCAACTTGCTTTTGAGCCCTTGACGGCAAATCTCTATCCGAAGGCCGCAATGACACATTCGTAGTGCTTGTCCCTGCTAAAACCATTCGGGCTATGTAATGTCGCTTATAAAGTCATCACTAAGATAATTGTGAACCGTTTAAAGCCTATTCTTGACAAAGTGATAGCCCTGACATAAGCAAGCTTTGTTCCCAACTTGTAGGTCATTGACAACACTATACTTATACAGGGGGTGGTTCACTCAATGTGGCACAAATAGGGATCCTAAGGAGTTATGGCAATCAAAGTCAACCTCAAAAAGCCTATGATTGCCTTGGGTGGCAATTCATACATGAGATCCTACTTGACCTTGGTGTACTCAATCAAACTTGTGGAAGTTCGTATGGGATGCCTTGATAGTGCCAGTTTCAACATATTTTGGAATGGTGCTATGGTTACATCATTAGTTCCATCTAGGGAAGTGAGATAAGGGGATCCCTTGTCCCTATACCTCTTTTATCCTATACAATGAAAGGTTATAAGAACCTTAAACATGAGATTATTGCTAATGGACAATGAAAAGCAATTTGAGCTAGTCAGAAAGGATCTTTACTATCAAATTTATTTTTGTGCCAAAGACCTTATCCTTTTTGGGGAAGCATCAGTGGAGCAAGCAAGAATCATAAAGCACTGCCTTGACCAATTTTGTTTAGCTTCTAAGCAATGGGTTAGTCTACACAAGTCAATGGTATTCTTCTCCAAAAATATCGATGAACAAATGAAAGAAAGAATTAGTGCCGAGTTGGATATTTCAATGACCCAAGACTCGAGTAAATACCTTAGATTGCCCACTATAAATGGACGAGTCACAAGATAAACCTTCAATGAAATATTAGAGAAAGTAAATACATGGCTTACGGGTTGGAGGCCTGATACCCTTTCTATAGTTGTACACATTACTGTAATGCTATCGACAAGTGTTGCCATCCGTCCTATGTCATGCAGACTGTAAGGATGCCATGCTCCCTTTGTAATGAGGTGGGCAAAATTTATAGACAGTTTCTTTGGGGAGGAGCTAATCAGACTAGAAGAATTCACAATGTCTCATGGAATCAAATCACGCAAAGCAAGGAGGGTGATAAGGGTTTCAAACTATGCGGGAAATTAATATTACATTCCATGTAAAGCTTGGATGGTGGCTTTTGGTCTAGAAAGACAAACTCTGATAACATGTTTTACGTGTTAAATGCTACAAAATCGATGTGATATAGACATCTTTGAGCCAAAAGCTGATACCTAGATATGGTAGGAAATCCTAGAAAATTATAAATTTCTAAAATTAGGTATTCATATTGAAATTGGGAATCGAAGAAGAACTATTTTTTAGAGCATTTCTAATGGTTAGCCTCTTTTGGCTCACCAGTGGAGCCTACCTCTACCACATCAGTATGTGAGCTAACTTTTTAGCTCACAATGCTCACTCTCTCTAGTGCAAAGCGCATCACTTTGGCTCACTAAATAAAATAATACCTTTGGACCCTACACCCATCCATATATTAATTAGTTTAGTTTGCATGTTTTTTGGTTTGTTATTTAGCTTTATTATTTTTATGAAAAATAGTTTACACATAATTATTTAATAACACAACTAATTAAAGGCTTATAATTTTTTTTAAAAAAAACACAAGAGTATGAATTTAAAAAATTTCACACATGCTTGAATGTAAAAACTACAAGAGTTTTATAATAAATAAAAAAAGATAAATTTATTAACATTTGCCAAAAAAATAGAATAATTCAATAATTTAAAAAAAATTACAATATGACGATCATTCAACTATCATCTCTACCTCCGCCCCGAATTTCACTTCCATATTTCCTCAAACAAGTCTGCTTGGAAAGTTACATGTATGTTGGGCTCGCGAAGTTCTTGTAAAAATTTAAAGGACGTCTCATAGCATGGATGGTGGTCAGGGTTAACAATCGACTCTGGGACAGTACCCTCGACAATGTTTTAGTCAAATGCAAGCTCGTAGTTATCCCGCTCATCCTCTACAATTATGTTATGGAGCATCACACATGCTCTCATAATAACATCAATTTCTTTTTGATCCATAAGATGAGCGGGGACATGAACAATGGAAAATCAAGTTTGTAACACATCAGCTCACTCAACGTCCTTCTTAACCAACTCTTGATGTTCTGCGAAGAGTTTTTTCTTCAACCATTGGGGAAGTGGGATAGTTTTAACAAATGTCATCCATTTTGGATAAATTCCATCCGAAGGATAATATCCTATCTTGTACTCATATTCATTGATGACATCCCCACATATAGGAGCCCGATCCTCATATAATTCTGGAATAATTGGTGAGCGGTCAAGGATATTTATGTCATTGAGATTTCGAGGCAAACTAAAGAAGGTATGCAATATTCAAAGGTTGTATGATGTAATGGCTTTAAGGATGATAGTTGAAACCTTATAAAGTTTCTTTGGAAATTATCCCTTCCAAGTCGCTAGAGAATTCTTCCATTCCCAGTGCACACAATCGATGCTTCCCAACATACCAGGAAAATCAAAAGCTTCAGCAACTAGCAATAAGCGATCAACATCAGCTTGATTCAGTTTTCTCAAGTACTCCTCCCCGAATACCTCAACGATGCCCAAGACGAACTTCTTCATGCATTCTAGTGTGGTGCTTGCACTAATCTTTAAGTACTCATCAACGCAATCATTCGTATGGGCTACAGTACACTTGGTTAATGACGTCAACCCATGCTTTCCAGTCGCATTGTACCTCACCTAAAAGTACTCTAAATGATTGCCAAATGCTTCCATAAAGCGGAGAAATAAGTGCCTCCACATTCTAAATCTATGACGAAAATAATGTTTGTTGTACATGGAATCTTCTACGAAGTAGTATTTGTATAAGCGGTCATGAGCAGCTTCTCTATCTCTCTTAATATATCTCTCTTAATACATCTCTTCTTCATACGAGGCCTAGATGCCGAATGTGTCAACTCTTTAGCAGCTTCTTTAAGTTGTAAAAGGAACATCATTTGTTTCTGTGCTTGTTGCTAATGATGGAGTAAAGGCCCCATAACAAGCAACATATCATCATATGATAAAGAGGAGGAGGATGCGAACGATGATTGTTCCTCAACCGGCATCTTTTCAATATTGAAATTATTCGTTACAAATGTCCTGTGCAATACAATAATAATTAAACGTTAATGTATAGAAGAGTAATCATTTAATTAAACAACAATAAGCATTCCTATTTTTATAAATTCATATCAGAACATGATTACATCAACTAATGTCTAAGACAACATATGGTAAATAAAAGTTACATAGTAAGATCTTACTTTCCTAAGATAAACTATGTAGTTCTTGTGATCTATATTATGAGGGGAAGGGGAGATATATTACTGAGTTGATGATGATTGCCCTGATATCCTTTGTATGATTTCTGCTCTCCTTTGCTCATAATAAGCTGCTTGTTCAAGAGTCATATTTGAGGTGTCCATCATTATTATTCTATCCTCCTAGACCCTTGTCTTTTGTTCCCTGAGCATCATCTTCTGAGCTTTTTGGTCTTTTATAGTAGTGACCAAATCCTGGAACATCTTGCTTATATCACTGTTGCTGCTACTCAACTCCTTCAACTGAGAAGTGACTAAATCAACAATGATGTTGTTAGCTTTTTCTTTGATCCTCCTCTTCACAACTTTCCTTCCCTTATGTCTTTGACTCCAACCCATAGCTTCATCGCCTGCATCTCGATGTTGGGATTAGACCTTTTGGATGATCTTGATGCTGAGTTAGGTGGATCATGGGTCGTCCTCCATTTTGGTTGATCCTTGAGCGTCTCATACCAGTGCTCCAAGTTAAACTTTTTTCCAGTACGTTCTTGTATAAGTGGTGCGATGTGTTCAAAATCATAACCTTGTTGGATCCACTTTGATAGTGCGCTCCACTCCCAACCTAATAGCCACCCATTTACTGACAAGTGAGGAGCACCGGCCTAATGATCGCTAAGCATCTTCCAAGTATGTGTCGAGGCTTCTCGTGGGGTGGTGGTCATTCAAATTGGAGGCCACCCTGGCCCAGAAGCTAGACTTTTTCCGATAAGCCTGACAACCGCGTCGGTGCCTAAGTTAATCCAAGCACATATTAGCTGTTGTTCTTTCTCAATTGTCCACTTCTTAGCACCAATAACTACACCCTCACTACTTCCTCTGCATCCCCCTTGTCAGTACTCAGGTCAATATCCGCCCCAGGTTCCCTAATCCGACCATTGACCTAGTTGGTGTGGATGAGGGGGTGGAGTTGCTACCCCCGAAAGTAATCTGCGTTAGTAGGTGGTGGAGGATAGTATGGAGGGTAATACGGGTACTCAGTGTTAGGCACATTTTGGGCGTCATTATATAGTGGGGGATAATAAGGTGGAGGATAGTTACATGGATTTTAAGTTGAGCCACCACTTGGATTCCTCGGGTTTGACTGTGGTGGGTAATATGCTTGGTACGAGTAATGGTGGTTGTTAGGTTATGGTCAATAGGGGGTAAAACATGTACGGATTAGTTGGAGTTATCAGGCTAGCACTATTCCCCCAATTTGGGGTAAATTGTCTCCCTCAAGTAAGCCAATAAATGATGGGGAAATGTTAGGATCCATATTCGAAGTACAATTACGACCTACACACATAATTAATCATATTAATAATTTTTCATATTAATTTTAAGTTATCATATTAAAATTTTCACAAACATATGAAATTGCCTAATGTTATATAAAACTAACAAGCCAAGAGTTATTAACTTATTTTAGTCAACTTCTAGTAACATGCCAAATATATAAACTTATAAACTTAAATTAGCTAAAGTAAATAGCATCATATTCACATAATATTAGAGCATATAATCATGATAACATTTAAAGTTCCTAAAATAATTTTGCTTTCGTTTATAAAATGATAATAATCATATATTCAAGCATACCAACAAATTTATAAACTTTTCATTTCTTATTTAACTTTATAGGCAATTTCAAACAATTTTTCTAGCGTGCCAAAACTTAATGTTCACTATAAAATCATTTCAAAAGTTCATAAACTAAATTATTTTTACTAACATTTCAAAACTTCATATAGTCATGTCATATTTAATAACATATTATCATAATGTTTACACGCCAAATCACTTCTTACAATTATAATTTAGCTATATTTACTAAGAACTTAGACATTTATTTGGAACTTTTCTTCTGTTTTGAATTTATAAACTATTTCAAATAATTTCACTAGCATTCTAAACCTAACATAACATACAAGTAAACTAACATGTGAAATTTTAATTTAACCATATTTATTCAGTTATGTAATCATAATGTTACTATTTTTTCAATTATAAATTATAAAATTAACTTAATTAACTTTTCAACATTTAATAAACACAATTGAACTTTATAACATGGGAACTAACGTATTATAACATAATTAAATTCACTAACATGACCAAACATAGATTAATTTATTCATATTAATTATTTTAGTTACTAACCTATAAATTAACACATAATTAAATATGCCAATATTTTTAAAATTATTCATACTCACAATTATCTTTACTTCTTCCTTGATTTAGAGCACCTCCATGAAACAAATTTTAGAAATGTAAATACAAAAATTTAAATTAACAAAATTAAGTACTTATTTGAACATAAATTACAAATACTTACTAGATTTTTTCACTTTTTTGAGGAAATAACTCACAATAATTACCCAATTTGCTAACCATTTCTCGTAGAGAGAGAATATTTCTGATTTTTATGTGTTAAAAATTGAGAGAAATGAAGGAGTATTGATAGATTTTAAATAAATTTCACAAAAAAAATAAATACCACAAAAACGAGCATTTTTAACCGTTGCCCAATGGCTAGCTACTGCCAACTCCAATTCTATCCGTTGCTTATCATTTTTCTTTTTTTAATCACCAATAGTCAAAAAAAAGGCAACAATTGCTCTGAAACGACATTGTTTTAGAGCAGAAAATGCCAAAAAAAATTGAAAGCAAGCCGCTCAGAGGAGCAAGTCGCCCATCTGCTTCGGCTCGCGGGCTTCGTGCTAGGTGTTTCTGGGCGGCCCACGAGCTCGCCATGTCATTTTGTGGCCAGCGGGATCGTCCACTGTAGACGGTCTTAGTATCACAATGGGGTTGATACTTGATACCTCTCTGCTTTATCGACATGTTACCCAAGAAATTTCGGTCCATATTTAGGATAACCATGGAGGAGATGTGGGATACTAACTTGGGGTGAAATGGAGTTTATTTGTTGATTTGCTTCCAAATAATGTCCTGGAAAAAATTTTAGGTTATGAGGTTACACAAGGCAGTTCATGATGATTAGCTCGTCTGCGATGGATATTCACATGGTGGTTTTTATGTTAAAGTCATCTATATTACTTATTTGAGAAGATTTTCTTGAAGAAATGGATCCTGCTTAAGCATTGATTTGGGCGTCTTATAGATGATCCTAGATGCAAAGGATGCCTCGATGGAGAGGAGACCACCATACATTTTTTACAGGACTGTTCATTTTAAGTATAGGCTACTCTTAAACTTGGAAGCAGCTAGTCTAATGTCAGGTTAGTGGACTATGATTTTTGCCACGATAATTTAGTGGATTTGGAAGTGGAGGAATGAAAGGTTCTTTGAGAGTTCTGATTTCCAACAACCACAACCATAAGCATTCACCTATGCCAAAGCTAGAGAGATTATGAAGGCTTTTAAAGAACCGACTAATCACTGTAAACGTGTCCACACCCCTCAAAAAAGCGAAATTCTAATTTGATGGCATGCTCCTGTCATTGACTGGATTTAGCTCAATGTGGATTGTGCATCAGAAGGTAACCCTAGGCCTGCGGGGAGAGAGACATCTTCATAAGGCAATATGGAAATAGGGTGAAGCGATTTTCTCGCAACCTAGGATATTGTAAGGATGAGATTCTGACATAGTTAAAAGGACTTTGCATTGCTAAGGCGTCCAGATTCTTTAAGATTGAAGTCCATATAGACTCTTAAGTGGCATAGAACAGAGTCCAGGAACGATGCCAAGAAAAAAATCAACCTTTTTATTTCATAATCAAGGAATGCCAAGAGTTTATTTTAACCATGATTGGGAAGTCAAGCTTTAGCCATTGCTATACGGAAGCAAATCATACTACTGACCATTTTGCTAATTTGGGAGTGGAACAAACATCTTCAATTGTGATCTTTGAGCCCTCCAAATTCTGCTTTCCCTGTGCGTTTTCTTGATATAATTTGGGTCACATGGCCTCACTGTATTGGTGTGGAATAATTTTTAAGGGCTTTGCTCCTCTTTTTAACCAAAGAAAAAAAAATCATTGTCGTATTTTCGTCATAGAAAAAAACAAGTCATTGCTATATTTTCAATTAGCTTCGCAAATAATGAACTTTTAGTTATACTTAATAAGTTAATGATCTTTAATTTTCTGAATAAACAAGGGCTTTAATTCATGCTCCTTCTGTTCTGCTATTACACGGCCGAGACCAAATCATATATATCCCACAACCGAGACCTAGCTCTCCCTAGCTTGTACACCAAGTCATCGAAAATTACAAGTAATAGGAAACTAAACAAAATAAAATCCTAAACAAAATAAAATCCTAACTATTTTATTTAAACAATAGTTAGTTTCCTAATACTCCCCCTTAAGTTGGAGCATGCGGATTATCCATGCCCAACTTGCTGTTCAAGTATTGAAACTGTCGCTTCCCTAGTGCCTTGGTAAAGATATCTATAGCTTGCTCCTTAGCGCTAACATGTGATAAAGTAAGAATCCCAGCTACCACCTTTTCCCGAACAAAGTGACAATTCATCTCTATGTGCTTCGTCCGTTCGTGAAATACTGGATTCTTAGCGATGTGCAATGTAGCTTGACTATTACAAAAGAGCTTCATTGGTTGTTGGAGAAACACCCCTAATGAAGCCAAGAAGGCACGCAACCATATCAACTCACTGGTAGCTACTACCGTAGACCTATACTCAGCTTCAGCAGAAGACCTGGAGATAGTAGCTTGTTTCTTGGTTTTCCAAGAGATAGGTGATTTACCAAGTAGTAGAAAATATCATGTTAAGGACCTTCTCGAAAGTGGACATGCCCCCCAATCGGAGTCACAAAAACCAAAAAGTTTCATATCATTATCAGATTTAAGAAGAATCCTAAACCCAGCAGTACCTTTCAGATAGCGTAATACCCGGTGTACAGCATCCATGTGCCCCTCTCTAGAAGTTTGCATAAACTGAGACAGAATGTGCACTGCATAAACAAGATCAGGCCTAGTAATAGTAAGATAAACTAATCTCCTAACTAATCTGCGATGTTGTGTAGCATCTTTCAATAGACGTCCATTGGCAAGAGCAAGCTTATGATTCTCCTCAATTGAAAAATCAGTTGGTTTGGCACCTAAAAGGCCACACTCATGGACCATGTCTAGGGTATACTTGCATTTACATAAAAACATTCCTTGTGGTCACCGTGCCACCTCAATGCCCAAAAAATACTTTAAGGGACCGAGATCTTTAATACTAAAACAAGCACGTAAATAATTTTTAAAATCCTTACATGCTTGAGTGTCATTGCCTGCGAGCACAATGTCATCGACATATACCAACACATAAAAATCGTTCCTTTCCTATAAATAAACAAGGAATAGTCTGCGTATGAGCGAACAAAACCATACTCATATAATTTGGAAGAAAGCTTGGCAAAACACTACTGAGGAGCCTGGCGGAGTCCACAAAGAGACTTTCTCAACTTACACACTTTGCCTGATGCACTAGGTGAAAAACCAGGGGGCATTCTTGTGTACAGTTCTTCTTCAAGATCTCTATGTAAGAAGGCATTGTTGACGTCCATTTGATATAGTTCCCATCCTTTTGCAACTGCAACTGTGAGAAAACATCTCACACTAGTCATCTTAGCCACTTGAGCGAATGTCACGTTATAGTCAAAACCTTCAACTTGATGTTCCCCACATATAACCAATCGGGCTTTATAGCGCTGAATTGTGCCATTTGAATTGTACTTGATGCGATACACCCACTTACAATTGATAGGCTTCTTACCTGGTGGAAGGTCCATAATCTCCCATATTGCATTATCTTCCAATGCCTTTATTTCTTCTGCCATTGCCTTCCGCCACTGAGGATCCTTAACGGCCTCAGAATAAAGACTGGGCTCATCAACAACCTTAGTAATTGCAGCTAAATATTTTTGATGAGAAGTAGAGAAATTGGCACATGTGACATAATTAGTGATAGGATAACGCGTACTTGGGGACCCTTTTTGAAGAGGATTAGCAAGTAAGATGGGGTTTTCGATACGGGTACCGTAGCATACAAAATCACCTAAGTGGGCTGGTTGCTTTCTGGCCCGTTCTCTACGTCTGACTACTTGGGCCAGAGTTGAACCAGGTACATCCAACGAAGCAGGCTAAGCGTCTGGGCCTGCACTGCATTGGACCTCTGTTCGCTGCTCTTCTGGGCCTGCTATGGTTTGCTCTCCAAGGCCCATATCTTCAACGGGCTGCTCCTCATTCGGACTATTGTTCCCTTCACTATTCCGTTCCAAATAGCCCACATAGGTCTCCTTGCTGCTCCCCCTATATCACAATATTGGGCCAGGTTATCATCTTGATCAATCCCACTGCCCAGCTCACGAAGGATCTCAACATCATCATATATTGCTCCACTGCTTAAACTTCCTTGATGCTCACTGACTTTTTCTTTGTCTTTGGTTTTGCAAGGAAAGATTTCCTCATAAAATACAACATCCCTACTAATAAATATTTCATGGGCCTCCAAGTCATACACTTTCCATCCTTTTGTTCCAAAAGGATAGCCCATAAAAATGCATTTACGGCTATGTGATGCAAACTTTTCTTTAGTCTTCAAATGATTTTGAGCAAAGCATAGGCACCCAAAAACTCTAAGATGGTCACATGAAGGTTGTTGATGATAAAGAATCTCATATGGACTTTTACCTTGCAATACAATATTGGGTGTCCTATTGATTAAGTGTGTAGCTGTCAACACACATTCCCCCCACAAATTCAATGGCAATCCAGCTTGGAAACGTAATGCTCTACTAATGTTCAATATATGACGATGTTTGCATTCCACCCTTCCATTTTGTTGTGGAGTGTCTACACAACTAGTTTGATGGATTATGCCATTATCAAGATAAAACTTTTTCATGGGCCTAGACTTAAACACAAGTCCATTTCACTTCTAATCACTTTCATGCCCCTGCCGAATTGATTACTAGCTATAGCTATAAAGCCTTTTAATAGCACACCTACTTCACTCTTTTCTTTCACTAGGTACACCCATATAGCCCTTCTAGCATCATCAACAATCGTAAGGAAGTAACTAGCACCACAAGAGGATTTCACTCTATATGGTCCCCAAATATCACAATGAATAAGATCAAACAAATCGTTTGCTTTACTTTCACTAATAGAAAAACGACTTCTAGACTGTTTGGCCTGAAGACATATATCACAAACATCAACCTTATTGTCTCCTTTTAAAGCACTAAGAATTCCTAAATTCTTAAAGAAGATAGACATAACTTCATTCGATAGGTGCCAAAACGATGACGCCATAATCGCCTTGATACCACAGCATTTGCTTGATTCTTGACCTTTGGTGCCTCCGTGTAGTAATATACCCCATCTCTTTGCTCACCCACTCCAATCAGAGTCCTCGAAGTGCGGTCCTGTAACACACAAGAATCATCAAAGAAAGTCACAGCGTAATTCAAGTCTCTACACAATTTAGCTACAGATAATAGGTTTCAATTGAGCTCAGGAACATATAGGCCATCATTCAGAGGACCTTTTTCTTGCAACACTACCATCCCTTGCTTTTTGGCTAAGGCCAACTTCCCATCCGGAAGACAAATTGGTATAGGGCGAATATGCTTAACCCCGCGAATTAATTTTGAATCATGGGTCATGTGGTAAGACGCTCCACTATGATCATCCACAAAGGCTTACCTGATAATTTTTCGTATCCACCTTTCGGAATGTCAATGAGGCTCAAAAGCCTCTGTACCTATTCCGAAGATAGCCCCAATATGCTGACCTGAGTGGTGTTTGATGCAGCATCATGGCCTCCTGTCTGATGCTCGGTCTGGACTGTAGCTGCCTGAACGGTTTCACACCCAGCTTCGCGGCCTCCTCCACCTGCTGTCCTACCATCACAACCTGCTCGTCCACTTCGGCCTCCACGAACTCTGCCACGAGTCCCCCAGCTAGGCGAATAACCAATAATTTCATAGCATTTTGATTCTTCATGCCCGTACTGACCACAATTCTTGCATGAGCCTTTATCCATGGTGCCCGTCCTCTCCTTCACGACAAAGGCCATAGCTGCCTCGGTTCACTTATCCATTCCTAACATAAGTTTCTTGTGGTTTTCTTCTTGATGAATCATATTAAAGATCCTATTAAGAGACGGTAGAAGATCTTGCACTAAGACTTAAATTCGTACGGTTCCATATACTTCATCGTCGAGCCCCATAAGAAATTGATGAGTTCGCTCCTCCTCCATTAGTTTGACGACTTTAGCCCCAACTTCACACTCATATTTTCCGCAAGTGCATTGGGGGATTTTGATGTAGTTACTCAACTCACTTCATATGCCCATCAGTTTTGAGTAGAACTCAACAACGTCGAGCCCTCCTTGTTTAGATGCAGCGATGTCGATCTTTAGTTGATGTATTTTAGGCGTGTTGGGGACAGCATATCTCTTATTCAAATTCTCCCACATCGCCGCAGCTGTCTCCACA
>JAKOGI010000693.1:387500-427500 GCA_029747015.1 Carnegiea gigantea
CAATTTTATTATGAGTGATTACATAATTCTAGAGTACACCTACTCTAAGTTCCACTTCAACAAGTAATATTAATTTCAAGGCTTTGAACTTCACATTCCAAGCCCTTGAAATTCTCTGATTTTGTTCAAGTAAATGCAGCGGCTACTTCTTCTTGATTTGGGGCTTGATATCTTGCTGAGAATCAATTAGAACCATCCAAAAAATTGCAGCATAATCTTCAAGATATTTCCATGATAATTTCATTCTATTAATAACACATCTTTGATAAGATAGAATAGCCACCACAATCTTTTATATTTAGCAAATTACAACCAATTAAGTAATATTAATATTCCAATATCCACTTCAAAAATATAGCACATTTAAACAATAATAATTATTAAGATAATTCAAATATAACATGATGAATATGTCAATCGATTAATCTCTTTTTATCTTTCATCAAAATATATTAATAAAATATATTCTAAGCTTAAGGAAGCTAACACATAGTTTTAAAAGTTTTAAGTAGAAATGATGGAATGAAATTACGCAAATTCTTATTTGAGAGGATCATATCAACAATGTCCTTGACACCGATCTCTTTTATAGCAACAAGTATCAACCTATTATTTTGTACACAGTTATGTTATCTCTTGACGGATTTTTTTACCCCTCAAAAGCTCCAAAAAAAAGAACCTTTTTTTATTCAAAAAAATCTTGTTTTGTCTAAATTAAATGTCTCCTACAATTTTTTTTCCCGGTAATTTTTATTTTAACTAATCATTTAAGATAATTAGCCCGAAGTGGGACGTGAAAGCTAACTTCATTTAGAAATTGTTTAACCAACAATTACATTTTTTTTTCAAAAAAAAAAGAAACTACATACTTTTCAAAAGGTATTTATCATTTTGCCTTTTTTGTTAAAAAAAAATCACGTTCAATGTACAAATCACCATAGGGCCTCCACGTGCGGCTTTAAAAGCCATGGATATTCTGCGCAAAATCTACTCCATTTAACCAATTTGCCTTAATTTATTCTCAGTTTTACAGTTGCCCAACGAGAGAAGCTAGTACCAGAAATGGAGGATTCAATGATCGGGCAAGGTGAAATGATTCAATCACAGAAACAACTGCTAGACCTTTCACTTGACTGCGTAGCCAAAATAATCGGCTCCACAAGCCCCAAAGATGCCTGTCGAATCTCATCAACGGCCAAGATCTTCCGATCAATTGCTGATTCGGACGCTGTGTGGGCCCACTTCCTTCCCTCTGACTACCTCCACATCATCTCCCGATCCTCCTCAGGCGAATTCCCCTCCAACCTCTCCAAGAAGCAGATGTACCTCCATCTCTCCGGCGCCGGCGGCCTCCTCATCGACGGAGGAACCACCCACTTCTCCATCGAACGTTCCACCGGGAAGAAACGTTTCATAATCGGAGCGAGGAGCCTTTACATTGAGTGGGGAGACACGCCGGAGTACTGGGACTGGGCCCCCGAACCCGGATCCAAATTTGAAGATACCGCGGTACTACAGTGGGTGTGGTGGTTAGAGATCCGTGGGAGGATCCGAACCCGCGAGTTGTCCCGGGGCACAAATTATGGGGCATATTTGGTGTACAAAATGGGGGAGGACAAGTACGGGTTTATAGTGCCGGCGGAGGTGTCGCTGGAGGTAGTATCTGGAGGGGACGTGAAGAGGACAAGAAGTGTGTATTTGGATCCGGATGAGGAGGAGAGAGAAGAGGAGGGCGAGATGCCGGATGAGAGAGATGATGGGTGGATGGAGATTGAGATGGGGGAGTTCTTTGTTAAAGAGGAAGAAGATGAGAGAGAAGTGGAGTTCTTACTTCTGGAGACCAAGGGGTTGAGTGCAAAAGGAGGGTTGATTGTTGAAGGCTATGAAGTTAGGCCTAAACACAGAATTTAGGTCTTGTTTAATTTGGTTCACATTGATTTGTCTTAGTCATAGAGTTTTCGGAATTTAAGAATCAAACTATAAAGGAGGTGTCATACTTAACATAGACATGCAATGATAATTAGGCTGAACTTCGATCATGATACTGTTAATGCGCATCTTTCTATGTCACCATCAAACTAAGTTTCGTCTGCTCAAATGTTGTGTTTTTGCATAAAGCTTTGGGTTAATACTTGAATAGAGTTTTGTCAAACAACCTCGTTATAAACTGCTATCTATAAAGCACTATCTGGCAAGTCCTTGAGCTACCGTATTAACTTCCCTATGACCATACCAACACATTCATGGTTTAGGTTATTATGTTTTCTTACTTGTTTCTCTTGAACAAGTTAAGTTCGAATCTTATAAGTAGAGGTAATCTATAAAAGAAGACTATATTTCTTATACAAGCTAAGAACAATTTGAGTCCAGTAAAATGTAGGATCAACGAACTATTAAAGAAAAAAAAAAAAATCCTATGACTAGGATTAAGCCTACTATAAAATTTATCACTCAAACCATTACAACCCTCACTTGACAAATAATATAAATCACATGCTCCTTGTTACTTGAGCTTCCTACTAATCTTCTCATATAGATGTGAGTATTATCCGAATCTGATTACCAACTGATCCATTTAACACCCAAATGTGTGGGGAAAATAGATTTTAAATATGTTTGAGTATGGGTGTGGGTAAGGTTATGAATTCTTAAAACCTATGCATGATTTATGTACCCAAGTAATTAATGGAGAAAATAAAATATGCTATAACTCATGTTAAATAGTAGACAAAAACCTTAATGGCGAAGATCTGTGCATGATTTATATACCCAAGTAATTAAGGGGGAAAATAAAATATGCTATAACTCATGTTAAATAGTAGACAAAAACCTTAATGGCAAAATCTTCGCAACCTATCTTTTGTATGTTAGATTTCGCTTGGATTTTCCATTTATTTGTTGCATGTGGTATAACGATATTTTGCTAGTGTTAATCAGTAACAGTCACAAATAAATGGCAATAAGTGCAGATTTGATTCTACAGTTACACTTGGAGACTAATTATGTATTAATTAGTCATGATTACCCTTTAAATTGCTGATTCTATTTAAGGCTTTGTGCCCCTATATATATAGTGGATGGATTATGGGGTTCATCATTAGAAAATCAGTAAGCTTCTCTAATCCAATACTCTCTGTTCCCTCCCTCAGATAAACCTATCCATCCAGCCAAGGTTTGGGTCTTGAGCGTGAGCACATACGGTGATTCTTGTAGCACCTATTCGTGGATAGACATCTAGTAGGCGAAAAGATCCAGGCAATTTCGCATTCAAGTAATCCTATATCTTACCTTCAGTGGTATCAAAGCATGACTGTTTTGATTCTAGCCCCGAACATTATGAATAAGCATAAACTATATGAAAAACAGAATGTCAAATTTGCCAGTATGCAATATTATATGTTGCTTATCTCCCTGAATGACATGTCTCGTATTATAATGCCGGACATTTCTGTGTGAAATTAGTAAAACAAGAGGCAAGAATTTTTTTTTTTGAAGTTTTCATCTCATGATGAATTTCTACGCATAAATGCAATTCCATGAGCATCTATAAAATCGTGATATTATTCTGATATTGATTTTATATGCATAATTTTTCTGATGAACTGAACAAACAATACCCATGAAATTCATGTTTCTAAATACGACAATGCTTTTATGTGCAACACTGATGAAATGCTCACTAAGGAAACCGAGACTTAGATTTGAACTGTAGCAACCCCCATACCCTCTATTGCCTCCTTTCTCTCGAACCCAAACAAAATTATTGAAAAAAAACAAGGAAAGTAGAACGAATCTGACCTAGAACTCATCAGAACCGTCGGAGGGATAGCGCGTGTGAGCCACGTGCCGCCGACAAAACAGCTTCTTAGGTTATTTTCTTCCTCCAAAACCCTCACCCACCACCAATCTACCTTTTTCAACCCGAAACCATGCCAAAACTGCCAACAGAGGCCGCGCATGTATGTCACAAGCCGCCACAAGAGTGGCGCCTTGAGAGAGTGGCCAGTCTCTGACACTTCGTCGGTGACTGATCTACTCGATAACGGTGGCAATTTTGTCGATTTATGAATAGACAAAGCCCGAGAGGCTGCGTTGCTTAGCAACAGTGGTGGTTTATCCTCATTTGGGTTTAGTGAACAGACTGAGATCTCTGCCTACTTTTGGTGGTAGCTATGGCTATCAGAACTTAGAAGAGGGCCGAGGCTCGATTAGGGTCCGTGCTAAGACTGAAGGATAGAACCCAGATCAAGTCTTGTTCTCGACAAAGATGGGGCGCGTAAATGTTGGCAGATGCAAAAACGATTGAAGGTCCTTGGTCGAAGAGAGGCATGGCAATGGAGGTCTGTGAAGGACAGAGAGGGTTATGGTTTTAGTGAGAGAGAGAGAAGACATGAAGGCTCTAGAAAATGGGGAACCGAAGGGTGAAATAAAAAAGGAGGGTCTCGGGTTATATATAGGGCATTTCATAATGTTTTTCTAAGAATGAAATGGTATGAATTTTTTTTTCAGTTCATACGCATATCTAATAAAAATTATTTTCAAGGCTAAAATCTTTTTTTAAAAACTGTTTTGGGGCATGTTAATTATGATAGTACAAGTTCTAAATTAAAAGGATGCATGTTAATTCTTAAGATGAATTACAATGTTGAATGCATGAACTTGTAAATGCAACATTAATGTGTTTAATGTTCAAACGTTTATTATCGCATGCTCATTACATATAAATTCGTTTTATATGTCGAATAATTTATTATTATGTTAAATAGTTAATGATAATGAAAATATGAATTAGTTTCATATATATGTACCATTTTCAATATGTGAATATGTAAATTAGTTTTACATTAATTTTAATAAATATCTATGTGACATTTAAATAAATGTTAATTTGTTTAACATTTAACTGTGGTCCATATGAATATTTTTTATAGAAATATTGTTATAATTAAGTTATTTAAATTTTCTAATTGATGATTATATGAGATGATTATGAGCTTAGCTAAATTTTCGATCATATGACATGAATGATGAAACTTTAATAATTTAATTACTTAAGAAAACATGTGCCTTATGTCCATCTTTTAATATGAAGTTGTAGATATGGCAACTAAAAGTGCAATGATTAATGAACTTTCCACTAGTCAGAAGTTAGATGGGTCTAACTATGACAAGTGAAAATGAAAGATTCAGTATCTTCTAAATGAGAGGAACTTGCTGGAACACTTGACGGTAGCCAAGTTTTTGCCATCTGACACGGATAAAGATAGCAAGCCCATTGATACTTCTTCTATGCAGTATCAAGAAAGCTTATAGGCCTACCAAGACTGATCCAATAAGGATCGAAGGGCATGCTTTACTATGTTGTATTTCATGCACGACGATCTTATTGGAGAATTTGAGCTATGTTCCATGGCTAAGGACATGTGGAACCAACTCAAAATCCGTTTTGGTCAAACATTTGAGACAAGGCTTTGTACCTTCCAGCTCAAATGGATACAGTATCAAATGGATTCCAGTCGTACCATGACTGAGCATTTATGAAATATGAGTGGCACAATTCGTGATCTCAAGGCTGTTGGAAAGGAAATTTCTCAGGGAGAGCAAGTCCTAAATGTTATTCAGGCTCTCCCTGTAGAATCTCAGCATTGGAATCATGTTAAGACTATCTTGACTCATTCTAAACATATCAAGACCTTTGCTAAGGTCCAAAGCCATATTGAAACGGAAGAAGAATGCCTCAAAATGTTAGGCACTCCTCATATGGCTCTTGTTGCCAAGGGAAATAGGCCCAAAGACAACAAGAATAACCAAGGCCAACAAGCTAAGAAGGGTTTTCACCCCCCTCAGAATGGTAGGCCTAAGGCTGTGATTGCCAAGAGATAGAAGGTCAAAGGCAATGAAGGGATCAATATAGCATGTGTGAAGTGCTATAATTGTGGAAAGAAATGTCACTATACTTGGGATTGTCCTGAGTCGAAGAAGGTACCTTCTTCCACTTGTTCTCCTGAATTATATGTATGCTCCCATGCATTACTTACTGATTCTTTTCCTAATTGGATTGTAGTTATGGGAGCAAGCAAGCACATAGTTCGGGACAGAGCTAGGTTAGTGGATTTTCACTGGTACCCCATGGGTTCACAAACTGTAGTGCTGAGTAATGGCAGTGAAGAACACGTTCTATATGTTGGAACATAGCAGCTCATCTTGCAAGGAGGAAATAAGTTGCTTCTTTTTGATGCCCTCTATGCATCTGGGGTGCGAATCTGTCTTTTGTCTCTATTTTCTTTAACGAAATCAGGTTTTGGTTTTAGTTCTTGTCCAGATGGTTTGAACATTATGTATGGTGGCAATGTGTTTGGCCATGCAACTTTAAAGAATGATTTTTTTGGTACTAGATTTGGATAATTGTTATAATAATTCTCCTTCTACTTTTGTCTTAAGTTTTGATTCTGATTTTGAATCCATTAAATGACATGCTAGGCTTGGTCATATTGGCCAAGATAGGATGAGCAGGCCAGCTAAAAAAGGTCTTTTAGACCAACTCACGAAGGTTAAGTTGCCTAGATGTGAGTCGTGTCTAGCTGGCAAGGCAACTGCTAAGCCTTTTGGTAAGGCTTCAAGGGCGTCAAGCCCTCTAGAGCTTGTTCACTCTGATATATGCGGACCCATGAATGTGAAAGCACATCATGGGGTTTTCTATTTCTTCACTTTCATAGATGATTATTCAAGATATGGGTATGTGTATCTATTATCACATCGCTATGAAGCACTTGATGTGTTCAAACGTTTTGTAGCTGAGGTTGAGATTCAATTAGATCAGAGAGTTAAGACTCTTCAAACTGATCGTGGTCGTGAATACCTCTCACATATGTTCAAGGAATTTTGTGAGGAAAAGGCTATGCAAAGACAGCTTGCGATTCATGGTATGCCACAACAAAATGGTGTGGCAGAGCATAGGAATCGAATATTGCTTGACATGGTCAGGTCAATGATGGCACACGTCAATCTCCCAATTAGTTTTTGAGGAGATGCGCTGCTCATGACAGCTTTCATCCTTAACTGTGTGCCTA
Organism: Carnegiea gigantea; assembly: GCA_029747015.1. Classification (NCBI taxonomy): domain Eukaryota; kingdom Viridiplantae; phylum Streptophyta; class Magnoliopsida; order Caryophyllales; family Cactaceae; genus Carnegiea; species Carnegiea gigantea. The sequence goes on from JAKOGI010000693.1 coordinate 394,571, forward strand.
GTAAGAGCGTATCCGCTACTCCGTATGAGTTATGGCATGGTAAAAAGCCCTCCTTAGAACATTTATGCTCATCAGGTTCGGCTAGCTATGTACATAATCCAACTCACAAACATGGGAAACTTGGTCCGAAGGCCACTAAAATGGTGTTCAGACGATATCCTGAACATTCTAAGGGATATTTATGAATGCTGAACACCCTAATGGTAGTATGATCGAAGTGGATTCATGTAATGTTGAGTTCCTTGAGGATGAGTTCCTAAGCATTGGTGAAATTAAATAGTACACAGCGTTGTATGAGTTACTGCTAGATGATCAACTATCTCCCGGTGAGGGGGAGGATTTAAACACTCACCGTATCACTAAGGATAGTACTTTTCCGTTGTCTGGAAGAGATGATGAGTTGTTGTGTAAGAGCCAAACCCTAAATTATTTAAATTTATTTATTTATTTATTTACCTCATGTTCACGATTTTTTTCCTCATATTTATTAATCGCAATTATTCACCCCGGTGGTGAAAATTTTATTTGGGCTCTCACTTGGCAATTCGGATTTTATTTGTTTATTTAATTGATTAATAAAGACTTTGGAAGAATTGATAGTAGGCCCTAACAAGTTTAATCTAAGTAATTTATTTTGTTTTCCGTAACATTTTGAAGATTTAATTTTGAGTTTCATAAAAATATTATCGTTACAAAGCGTTTTATTCCCAAATCCAATTTTTTTGGGCCCAATTTAAAGCCCATCATGTTTGCTTCTTAACCTAACTAATTACCATGATTAAGCTTAATCATAGTTAGCCAAATAGTCATTCTCTAGTTAAAAAGTCAGCCAACATAGTTGATTAGTAAAAAAAAAAAAACACAACTCAATCCAAAATGCAACTCAATCCAAAACACATATTTTCTCTCTTTTCTCTCTCCTCACGGTAGCCAACACAGCAGCAGCTCCTGGGTGTTTCTGGCCAGTTTTCTGGCCAACTCTAGTGGTTTTCAACCCCCCCAACATCCTAGTACCTCAAGCTACCATCCTCCATCATCAAAGCCACTAAACAACACCTTCATCTCTACTTATCTTCAATCAAAGCGAGTAATCTTGAAACTTAATCTTGTTGGTTTTGCTTTTTATTTTAGTTTTGATTCTTGTTTTGAAGTTTTTGATTGTTGATCATGATGTTTTGATAAGATATAAGAGTTATTTTGATATTGATCATGGTGGAGTTGAGATTGGATCATGCTAGGGTTAGGGTTACTTCTTAATCATGCAAGCTTGATGTTAAAGTGTTGGATTTTGATTGTTTAATCTTTGATTTGGTCATCTTCTAACTTATTGATGTTTTTGATGATGTTTATGCTGATTTCAAATAACTTGGAGTGAGTCTAAGTTGGCCATAAACTAGGGTTTTGCCAAGTAAAGTATGGTTTGGATTAAACTAGCTCTAAGCTTGGTTTATGTGTGTATTAGATTGAAAAATGATCATTATTGGATATGATTATGAAGTGACTTTGAGTGTGGTAATTTTGTATGATGTTGGGATGGACTAAAGCATGTTTACATGCTTTTAAGGAATGGTTTAAGTTAAGAATTTGTGTAAAAAGGAGAGGGAAAATCCAAAATAGTGAGGGCTGAAAATTTCAGAAAACCATGATAGAGTTCATGATTAAACTGGTAATGATCGGCCCACTGAAAAATTATTATTTTTGGTGGGTAAATAGTTCAGTGTGTTAACTTTCAAATGCCTTTTGAATTACCTTAATCCGAGGTCTGGGGAAGAAGTTATGTTCGTTTTACCAAAACTGCGTAGAATGGACCAAAAATTGACATGCTTGTGTTCTACCCTCATTTCGGGAATTCTATTGTGGGAATCAAGCTTGGTGCTCTAAATGAAAGGCTTTTGGAATTTCCTAAGATTTCTATATTGGGGTTTTGAGTTTCAATCAGAGATCAGATGATTAAGTTATGAGTCATTGTTTCTAAGCCTCTGTTACGCTTTTACTTTTCTTTTACTAAATTATTAGCTATGAAATAAATATTTTTGCTAACCCTATATTGCTACAAGGATAATTTTGTACAGAATCAGGACCTAATCTATCATTCCTTCCATTTTTGTGCATAATATTATTCAGTGAGCTTACATTTTAAAATTCCAGATACATTCATTGTCTGTATCTTTAGAAATCAGCACGTATTTATCAAAATTATAATGTTTTGGTAAGTACATCAATGAAATAGTTTAATCAGTGATTTATCACATAATTAGTGACCCCATCAGTTATCAATTACAAGGCATAGCCTTTCAGTTACTCACGCGGCTTCAGGCCAGGTCCTGATCGGCTTGGCAGGTGTATACCTATCTTATGATCGTAAAAGTTACTCGGGGTTCACTATCAGATAATAATTGACAATGCAGTTTCATATTTATCTCATTCCCTGTGTTTAATTAAAAAAAGAATTGCAATACGGGCCCAACTAGTTTTTTTCCATGAATGTTTATGTTAAGCTTGTCGAGAGCTATAAATTTAACCACTACTTCGGTTATTAAACACTTTTTATAGCATAGGAAAATAGGGATCGATCCACAAGGAAAGATCATTGTAAAAGGCTAGCTTAATCCTAAATAATTTTACTAATCTAATTTATTAAGTCTAATCTTAATAACTTGGAAATAATTAAAATCTAATGAATAAAAATCTAGAGAACTGCCCAATGATACTCCTAAATATTCTAGATGATATTCTAGAAATAAACAGTAAAAAGATTCCCTAAATAATTTAGAAAAATAAAACAGAATAGTAACTGAAATTCTAATTAAAAATCAATAACAGCAAATAATAGTCAGAAAATAAATATTAAAAATAACAAACAGTAACCTAAAAAATTATTCTTCAGGTCTATAAGCTTATAAATTCTAAATTGTATCTAATTAATTTCAAAAAAATCAGATCAGAAAATTAGCACAGAATATCAAGCAGAATAATAAATTTGAAATTAGATATAAAATAATCTGTATTAATATAAATACGAAATTAATCACGAAAATTACCCTAATTTTAGGACACAATTTTCTGGATTTAAAAACACCTAATAATTGTAAATTAAAATTAAAAATCGAAATTTTCAGAATTAATAACCTAAAAACCTGTACTTCTTAATTTCACAAAAATAATTCTAACAAATTATCAAATAATTTCCAAAAATTACGAAATTGAATATGAGCAGACTAGGACACTATATAAACCCTAGGAATTAATAAAACTTGAAGAAATACAAAAACAACTATTTTTATTCTAATTTCTAACAAACCAGTAATTAAATACTAAAATTGAATATAAATCAATCTAAAATTATAACTACTCCAAAAATCAAAATCTAAACTATCTAAAATTACCTAGACACTCCTAAAAGACTATACTTTTGGGGGGGGGGTCGATTGAAATTATATGGTAACCAATAAAAATGAAACAAAAATTAACAAACAAACCAAATTAACTATAAGCAACAAATAATTATCAAAGTTGTCAAATTTATCAAGGATACTTAGTATAATCTCAATCCACCATGCAAATTAATATTTATCATCAACACACAAGTTAATTTCATTCATGAGTTAAACTGTAGGAGACATCCACCAGTGGTTTTTCCCCGTTTTTCCTTAGGTTCTAGTTTACTTAGGTCCAGCCCTAATATAAACCCTACTAATTTGATAATCTTTACACCAGTGCAAAAATTTAACCAAACTAGAGCATTAAGAATTAGAAAAACATCATTTAACACTTTGTAACCAATTTACCAGTAAATCGATTTAACAAAGATCTAAAGCGATTACCTAATTAAAAGAGATGAGTTTGAGCCATCCATGATTAATTAGAGTGATACCTAAGCCTAAAAGACTATAACTTTTATGTATTATAATCTTCTAAACTATCAATCGAAATTGTATTTAGTCAACTAGCATGCATTCTAATCAATTTAACACAAATTTCATAAACGATAAACGTAATCGCTAAAGAATCATGAATATAAATGAACTAGGCATTAAAGTATAAAACTTGTTTCAAATTAATTAATTTAGCATGACTTCAAGAAGATTACACTAAGCACATGAAAATTACTCACTCATATTGAGAATAAAATCACAATATTTATCAATAATAATCATGTTCAATGATCAACTATTAAGATAAAATAACAACCCTAATAACAATACATGAAATAATGATAAAAGATATACTTTTGAGAGGAGGATGGGTGCGTGGGTGGTAGATGGCGAGGAGCCTAGAAGAGGACGAAGAAGAGGAGGATGATGAAGGAGGATGATGACTTGCATATGGTGGCCGTGAATGAAGAGGAAAGGAGATGAGTGTTTGGCGTGGAGATGGATGGATGATTCTTCACGGTGGAAGCTCGGTGATGGTGATGATGATATATATAGGGAAGAAAGGAGGGGTGTGATTAGGGTTAGTGATTAGGGTTTCCTTCATCTTTTCTTCCTTAAACTTCTTCTCCCTCAAGACTTCTAGCTCTTCTCTAACTCTTGAAATCCTAGCCCAGACAATATCTTTATAATTATTCTTATTTGGACCGTCTTCTATCCAAGTATGTAAAACCCAAGCCTCAACGATTCGTCTTCTCCTCTTTATTAAAACAATGCCTAACCTGAAAAATATATAAATTAAAGTAAATTAGATGAAATAAAATATATAATATAATCGAAATAATTATTAAAACAATGCATGATTTTTGGCTTAACAGTTTAACAATACAGGAATGCATGTATTGAGCTTTGGCTCATAGTTCGAAATGTTTTCACGTTTTGTTTTAGGAAAGTGTTCAGTGAATCGCCCTCAGGAGGGCAGGACGGTTGAAAATGATAAGTGAGCCGGGAAGTCTATATGGAATAGTGGTGTATTATCGTTGAGATATTATAACACCGTACCATGACATATTTTGGTGTTAAGACTGTATATTTTATCAGATTTCTTTATTTTAGTGTAATCCTTGAGATGTTTGAATGGTTTTGATGTTCGAACGATTTCTATATTTATCTAAATGATCTAATGGGTTGTGATAGTGTAATGCCTTTGATGGCAAACATTGATTATTATGGATAAGTTTATCATATACAAGCAAAACCTTGTCCTTGTCGGACGGCGGTAATGCCTAATCATTTGGGTTATCATTTCTGGTTGGGGAAACTAATTAAAGAAATGCAAATAGTAATTTACTTACATTTTGGTGTTATAGATTTGGTATCAGAGCCAGGTTTGAGATTTTCTTTGTGAAATATGAAGTTTAGAAATAAGAGAATGAGAATAGTTGGTAATCAGGGCCATCATATACTGCTAGAGTGATATTAGAAGTGTAGTAATGATATTAGAAATGCAGGTTGCTTACATTTGCATGTTCCTTAATTATGGTTATGTATGCCTCTTATATATGTATTTTCTTTGTTAGATGGAACCTTATAGTGTTAACATGATGCCGGTGTATCTATGACTGCTTACATCGCGCCGCTGCATGCTAGTATAGAGGCTCATGTACAGGACCCTTTTTCTGAGTTTCACAGTGTTACGGTCCGTGCACGTAGACTACTTTAGTCCTTACTTGCAGGTCATCCATGGGTGGAGTTTAGGCTCCGTTATCATCACTATATGACAATAGGGAACCCAGGTTGGGACGGGTCTAGGTTTCAGGCCCAGGGAGCTTGGACTGCTATCGCTACAGAGTTGTTATTGAGGAAGGAGTTTGAGCAGAGAGGGATTACCATAGAGACTCTACAGCATGTCTTCCCATTACAGCAGGCACATCCCCCGCCTGCAGCCCCACCACCAGCACAGGGACCACCCTCCACCCACACTAGGTACAGCACTAATGCCTGATAGTCCTGGGGAGGCTCATATGGTGATAGACCTTCCTGATACACCAGAGATAGTGGAGATTAGTTCTGAGGGTGAGGGCCATCAACAGGAGAAGGATGATCCCGAGGAGGATCAGGACATTAATGAGGTGGTGGTAGAGCAGCAGTGGGATCAGCAAATTGACGAGATGATAGTGGAGCAATAGGTTGAGAATGAGGTTAGTGATGCTGAGTTAGAGGTATCGACTAGCAACTTCGATTCAGGCGAAGAGCCTGATGATGAGTTCAACCTGGATTACGATGCATCTAGGGATCGTTAGGTGGTTCTAGCGGTTGGTGTTAGTAGTTTTCTTTTGAACCCTATTTGTTTATAGCATGGTTGGTTTGGATGGATGTATTTTGTGTAGGATATGATATTGTATATAGCTAGTTCAATCCTCTCCGATAGTGATGACATGGTCCGTATCTCTTTTTGGTAATGTAGCGAACCTAGTGTCTTAGGGGCTAGTTAGTGCTTGGGGTTGAGGTAGGAGTTGAAACTTACTTTGCCTAGTCAGTTAGATGTTGTATGTTTTGCTGATCATGTGTATAAATAGGAAGTTATGTACGTAAATTATAAGCAGTTATGAAATGATATAATGAAGCTTTGGGTTTGTTTTTAATAATTTATGGGTTATATTAGGCTTATTTATTGGGCATGCTTATCTTATATGTTTGGGTATTCCAGTGATTGAATTGTTTCGTTTAATGTATGATCAAAATGTCCGAATCAATGCACAACAATGCAGAGATTCATAGAGAGGAAATCTCGGATCACAGCCATGGATTGTGTGACCAAGCCTCCCATCATGTGCCACCAAATTTTGGCCAAATGCCATCGATTCGTTCTAAGTTGGCTAACAACATTGGCGACTCGAACTACTAGCCGGCCTTAGTAGCTGAATCGATGAAGCGGATTCCCCAAGTACCTACTGAAACCCCTCCTAAAGTGGATAAATTAGTGGATAGGGTAGCACGACGCAACCCTAAATGTTACGATGGAACTTATGAACTAGTAGTATTGGAGGAATGGATAAGGAGAATGGAGAAAATCTTTACAGTGGTAGAAGTGCCAGAAGAAAAGAAAGTTTATATTGGAACATATTATTTGACGATGAAGCTGATATGTGGTGGAATATATTAAGGATAGGCTCGTAGGACCTGAATTCACCTGGAATAAATTCCTAAGTAAGTTAAGGACAAAATTCTACCCAGTTGTGGTCCAAAGGCAAAAGAAGAAAGAGTTTATAGAGCTGAAGATGAGTGGCACCATGACTGTGATGCAATACGCTAGTAAGTTCACAGAATTATTTAGGTTTGTTCCTGAGTTTGTATCATCAGAAAGGTTGAAGTTGAGAAGGTTTGAAGAGGGTTTAGCTTTTTATATTCGGAATCAGTTAGCTGGGCAACCAATTTTGGCTTACCAAGAACTATATGAACGAGCGGCTGAAGTGGAGCAGGTAAAGACAGAATTCAGAGCACTGAATCTAATCAACCAAAAGGAAAAAGGGTTTGAGCGAGGAACTCCAAGTGAGAGTGTGAACCAGAAGAAACGTACTCCTGCTCCCCCCAAGAACCATCCTGCAGGCTCAATAGCGCCTTGTGCGAAATGCGGTAGAACAAATCACAGCACCCTTGAATGCCGAGTAGGAACTAATAAGTGCATGTGGTGTGGAAGCCCTAAACACCTAATTGCTGCATGCCCCCAAAGGATGAAGGCTGTGGACAAAGGTGCAGCAAAACCCTTGGCCCCACCTCACCAAGGGGCCCTACCACCAAGCCCTGCAGCAATAGGATGAGCGTACGTGAGCAAGAAGGAAGCTGCCACCTCTGGTACGATAGTCACTAGAACTATTTTTTAAATTCAAAGCCATTTTGTGTATTATTTGATTTGGGTGCTACGTGCTACTCATTCATTTATATCCACCCGATCTATCATGCAATTGAACCTGGAAGATAGGAGGACGGAAAGCAATTATAAAATCAAGCTACCCAATGATTGTGTGATTTAATGCCCTATCTCTTATAAACGTGTTCCCACTACCATTAGTAGAACCACCTTACCTGTGGAGTTGATTCAATTTGATTTGTCTAATTTTGACATTATTCTTGGAATGAATTAGTTGCACACCTATGGAGCTAAGATTGACAGTGAGGATCTTAAGGTTATTTTGAAAGATGAAAAAGGGAGAGAAGTATTCTTCTATGGGCAGAGAGAAGAAAAATTCAATCCCTTGATTTCTACTATGAAAGCAAGTAAGCTATTATGTCAAGGGTATATGCGATATTGGTGTTATGCTGTTGACACCCAAGCAAAAGAAGAAAAGGTTAGAAATATTCCTGTAGTCTGTGAATTTGAGGATGTTTTCCCTGAAGAGTTACCAAGATTACCTCCGTAGAGGGAAATTGATTTTGGAATTGAATTAATCCCTGATATCCCACCTATTTCCAAAGCCCCATATCGTATGGCCCCAACTGAGGTTAAGGAACTGAAACTTCAATTAGATGAGCTGTTGCAGAAGGACTTTATTAGGCCAAGTGTGTCGCCATGGGGTACCCTAGTGTTGTTTGTAAAGAAAAAGGATAGAACCTTAAAGCTTGTATTGACTACAGGGAGTTGAACAAGATCACCATCAAAAATAAATATCATTTGCCACGAATAGTTGACTTGTTTGATCAATTACAAGGAGTAGGAGTCTTCTCTAAGATTGATTTATAGTCAGGGTACCACCAACTTAGAATTAAGCCTAAAGACATCTCCAAGACTGCGTTTAGAACTAGGTATGGTCACTATAAGTTTACAGTGATGCCCTTTGGTCTCACCAATGCTCTCGCAGCCTTCATAGATCTTATGAATAGAGTCTTCAGACCCTACTTAGAAAAATTTATGGTGGGTTCATAGATGACATTCTTATCCGTCCTATGGACAGAGATGAACATGCTGATCATTTCAGGATGGTGTTACAAACACTGAGGGAGCATCGACTTTATGGCAAATTAAAGAAGTGCGAGCTTTCGTTGGAAGAAGCGGTGTTCTTGGGACATGTGGTTACAAAAGAAAGAATCAAAGTTAAGCCCCAGAAGGTGAAGGCAATCACGGAATGGCCAAGGCATACTAACATCATTGAGATTAGAAGCTTTATGGGTTTAGCAGGTTATTATCGAAGGTTTATTAAGGACTCTTCAAAAATAGCTTCACCCATGACCAATCTGTTGAAGAAAGCGAACACGTTTGAGTGGACCGAAAAATGTGATAAAGCTTTTCAAGAGCTAAGGCAGCGACTAACTTCCGCCCCAATCCTAACACTACTAATGGAAGGTAAGGTCTAAACCATTTATAGTGATGCTTCAAAGAATAGATTGGGGTGTGTTCTGATGCAGGAAGATAAGGTAGTAGCTTATGCCTCGCAACAGCTCAAGCCCTGTGAGAAAAACTATCCTACCCATAACTTGGAGTTAGTAGCCGTGGTCTTCGCGCTAAAAATTTGGAGACATTACTTACATGGAGTACCATGCAAGATTTATACTGACCATCAAAATTTTAAGTATATCTTCACCCATAAGGAGCTCAACTTAAGGCAACGACATTGGCTTGAACTGCTTAAGGATTATGGTTTGCAAATCAATATCATCCAGGAAAAGCAAACGTTGTAGCTGATGCCCTGAGTAGGAAAGCGTAACATAGCTCAAATACTATGGTGATTACTCAGTTGAGTCTCTTGAAAGAACTTGAGCACTTGGGAATTTAACTAGTGTCTCATGGGCAAGCACATGTTCAATTATCAGCACTTACCTTACAACCTTCCATAGTGGAGGAAATTTGAGCAAATCAAGAAAGTGATCCTGAACTCCAAAGAATAAAGCAAAACTTAGAGAAAGGAAATATCTCCCTGGTTTGTAGTACATAAAGATGGGACCCTTCGATTCCAGAATCACCTATGTGTGCCTTGAAATGAGAAATTAAGGAAACAGATCCTAGAGGAGGCTCACAATGCTCACTACTTGGTGCATCCAGAAGGCACCAAGATGTACAGAGATTTAAGGCAATACTTCTGGTGGAATAACATAAAAAAGGAGGTTGTAGAATACGTAGACAAGTGTCTGACCTGCCAAAAGTTAAAGCAGAGCATCAGCGTCCCGTCGGTGAATTGCAACCCCTCGAAATTCCCACTTGGAAGTGGGATTCGATCTCAATGGACTTTGTTATGGGTTTACTCCTTTCTACCTCGAAGAAGAATGCCATCTGGCTGTAGACGATCGGCTTACTAAGTCAGCCCATTTTCTGCAAATCAAAGATACCTGAGGAATTGAAAAGCTAGCATAGTTTTATGTTAAAGAGATAGTCCGACTACACGGAATCCCTTTAGATATAGTATCAGATAGGGATCAAAGATTCAAAGCCCGTTTTTAGCAAGCACTTCAAAAGGCCTTTGGGACCAAATTGAATTTCAGCAGCTCTTATCACCCTGAGACAGATGGGCAAACTGAAAGAGTGAATCAAATTCTAAAGGACATGTTAAGAGCTTGTGTATTGGAGTTCCAAGGGAAATATGAAGATGATTTACCTTTGGTAGAGTTTTCTTATAACAATAGCTATCAGTCCAGCATCAGAATGGTCCCGTTTGAGGCTCTATATGGGAGAAAATATAGAACCCTACTGCGCTGGAGTGATTTGGATGAGGCATTGACTATATGCCCTGAAATGATCCAAAAAACCGTGGAAACAATAAGAAGGATTCGAGAGCATATTAAGGTTTCCCAGAGTTGACAAAAGAGTTCTGCGGACAAGAGAAGGAGGCCTTTGGAGTTTCAAGTAGGTGATAAAGTTTTCTGAAAGTATCGCCAACTAAGGGTATCAAGAGGTTTGGGGTACGAGGCAAACTGAATCTAAGATATATTAGACCATATGAAATCATATTAAAGTTGAATCCTATAGCTTATCGTCTGGATCTGCTGGTAGAACTGGAACACATGCATAACATGTTTCACATCTCTCAGCTTGAAAAGTATACCCCAGATCTAAGCCACGCCATTGTATCTAAACCTATTGAAATCACTGCGGATTTAGTATATGAAGATCAACCAGTCCAAATACTAAATGGTAGGATTAAGCAGTTGCGCAACAAGTAGATACCTCTAATCAAAGTGATATGGTCAAATTATACCTCCCAAGAAGCTACTTAGGAGACTGAAGAGGAAATGAAAGCCAAATATCCACAATTATTTGATGCAATCTTGCATTACATGGTAAAGTCATAAGTTTTGAGGACGAAAATCTTTAAGGGGAGAAGGCCGTAAGAGCCCAACCCTAAATTATTTAAATATGTTTATTTATTTAATTACCTCATGTTCATGATTTTTTTCCTCGTATTTATTAATCGCAATTATTCACCCCGGTGGAAAAATTTTATTTGGGCCCTCACTTGGCAATTCGGATTTTATTTGTTTATTTAATTGATTAACGAAAACTTTGGAAGAATTGATACTATGCCCTAACAAGTTTAATCTAAGTAATTTATTTTGTTTTCAGTAACATTTCAAAGATTTAATTTTGAGGTTCGTGAAAACGTTGTCGTTACAAAGCGTTTTATTCCAGAATCCAATTTTTTTCGGCCCAATTTAAAGCCCATCATGTTTTCTTCTTAACCTAACTAATTACCATGATTAAGCTTAACCATGGTTAGCCGAATAGTCATTCTCTAGTTAAAAACTCAGCCAAGATAGTTGATTAGTTAAAAAAACACAACTCAATCCAAAACACACATTTTCTCTCTCCCTACGGCAGCCAGCACAGCAGTGGCTACTGGGTGTTTCCGGCCAATTTTCTAGCCAACCTTGGTGGTTTTCGACCCCCCCAACATCCTAGTACCTCAAACCACCATCCTCCGTCATCAAAACCACTAAATAATACCTCCATCTCTACTTATCTTCAATCAAAGTGAGTAATCTTTAGACTTGATCTTGTTGGTTTTGCTTTTAATTTTTAGTTTTGATTCTTGTTTTGATGTTTGTGATCTTTGATCATGATGTTTTTATAAGAAATAAGAGTTATTTTGATGTTGATTATGGTCGAGTTGAGGTTGGATCATGCTAGGGTTAGGGTTAATTCGTAATCATGCAAGCTTAATGTTAAAGTGTTGGATTTTGATTGTTTTATCTTTAATTTGGTCAGCTTCTAACTTATTGGTGTTTTTAATGATGTTTTTGGTGAATTTAAATGAATTGGAGTGAGTCTAAGTTGGCCATAAACTAGGGTTTTGGCAAGTAAAGTATGGTTTGGATCAAATTAGCTTTAGGGTTGTTTTATGTGTGTATAAGATTGAAAAATGATCTTTATTGGATATGATTATGAAGTGAATTTGAGTGTGGTGATTTTGGATGATGTTGGGATGGACTAAATTTTGTTTACCTGCTTTTAAAGAATTATTTAAATTGAGAATTTGTGTAAAAAGGAGAGGGAAAAGTCAAAATAGTGAGGGTTAGAAATTTCAGAAAAATAAGACAGAGTTTATGATTAAACTGGTAATGCTCAACCCATTAGAAAATTAATATTTTTGGCGGGTAGATAGTTCAGTGTGTTATCTTTCAAATACCTTTTGAATTACCTTAATCTGAGGTCTATGAAAAAAGTTATGGTTGTTTTACCAAAACTACGTGGAATGGATTAAAACTGATATGCTTGTGTTCTAGCTTTATTTCGGGAATTCTATTATGGAATCAAGCTTGGTGTTCTAAACGAAAGATTTTTGGGATTTCCTAAGCTTTCTACATTGGGGTTTTGAGTCTTAATCAGAGGTAAGATGATTAAGTTATGAGTCATTCTTTCTAAGCCTCTGTTATGCCTTTACTTTTCTTTTACTAAATAATTAGCTATGAAATAAATATTTTTGCTAACCGTATGTTCTTACAACGATAATTTTGTACAGAATCAGGGCCTAATCTATCATTTCTTCCACTTTTGTGCATAATATTATTCAGTAAGCTTACATTTAAAAATTCCAGGTACATTCATTATCTATGTCTTTAGAAATCAACACGTATTTATCAAAATTATAATGTTTTGGTAAGTACATCAATGAAACAATTTAATCGGTGATTTATCACATAATTAGTGACCTCATCAGTTATCAGTTACAGGGCATAGCCCTTCAGTTTTCTGTACAGCTTCAGGCCAGGTCCCGATCGACTTGGCAGGTGTACACCTATCTTCAGATCGTAACAGTTACCAGGGGTTCACTATCAGATAATAATTGAAAACACAATTTTATATTTATCCCATTCCTTGTGTTTAATTAAAAAATGAATTGCAATACGGGCCCAACCAGTTTTTTTCTATGAATGTTTAACAATACAGGAATACAGCCCACAGTTCGAAATATTTTCATGTTTTGTTTTAGAAAAGTGTTTAGTGAATCGTCGTCCCCAGGCGGGCAGAACAGCTGAAGATGATAAGTGAGTTGGGAAGTCTATATAGAATAGTAGTGTATTATCGTTGAGATGTTATAACATCGTATTGTGATATATTTTGGTGTTGAGACTGTATATTTTATCAGAATTCTATATTTTGCTGTAATCCTTGAGATGTTTGAATGGTTTTGATGTTAGAACAATTTCTACATTTATCTAAATGATCCGATGGGTTGTGATGGTGTGAATGCCTTTGATGGCAAACATTGATTATTATGGATAAGTTTATCATGCATAGGCAAAGCCTTGTCCATGTTAGACGGCGATAATGCCTAATCATTTGGGTTATTATTTCTAATTAGGGAAACTAATGAAAGAAATGCAAACAGTGATTTACTTACATTTGGGGCATTACATGTTGTTACCCAAGAGAATTAACCTGAGAATGAGGTTCGTCCTCCTTCTCGAGTACATGAACATGAACATGAACATGAGGTTAGTCCACTTGTTCAGTATAATGACAATGATTCTCTCTCAGTTGAGGATTCTATACCTCTTAGAGATAGGAGGAGGAATACCTTAGAGGGTCAAACTAGCACAGAACCTGTGCTCCGGATGAGTGAGCGTGGAAGAATGCCTCGATGATATTTTCAAATCGAAGGGGAGATATTCCTATGCACTCCTTTAGAAATAGAAGAGCCTACCTCTTTTCAGGAGGCCATTGATTCACCAAACCACAGAGAGTGGATGGAAGCCATAAGGAATGAAATGGACTCTATGGCGAGAAACAAGGTTTGGGAACTTGTTAATCTTCCTCCCCTACGTAAATCAACTGGAAACAAGTGGGTTTTCAAGATAAAACATCGCGCAGATGGATCAATCGATAAGTTTAAGGGCCGTTTGGTGGTGAAGGGGATTACCCAAATTGAAGGGGAAGACTATAAAGAAACTTTTTTTCCTGTGGTGAGAATTGCCTGTATTTGCATACTTCTAGCCCTGGTTGCCCATTTGGATTTAGAAGCTTCCAAATAGACGTAAAGACTGCTTTCTTTAATGGAAACCTTGAAGAAGAGATCTACATAGATCAACCTATTGGTTTCGTATCGAAAGGTCAAGAGGACAAAGTTTGTCGTCTTAAAAGATCCATTTATGGTCTCAAGCAGTCTTCCAGATCGTGGTATTTCGGATTCTATGAAGCCATTATTTCTTTTGGCTTAAACATGCTTTCTGAAGATCACTGCGTGTATGTCAAGAAAGCTACAAGGGGAATTATGTTTCTTACTTTGTATGTTGATGACATACTACTGGCTGGAAACAACATGAAGATGGTCCAAACCACTAAGTAGTGTTGTCCTCCGTCTTCAAAATAAAGGACATGGGTGATGCCAGGTATGTCCTAGGCATAGAGATAACTCAGAACCGCTATAAGAAGCTTCTTGGTTTGAGCCAAGAAGCATACATTAACAAAATCTTAGAACGTTTTCGAATGCATTACTCTAAACCCTTGGACACTCCAGTTGAGAAGGTTTTAACCTTAAGTCTCGACCAGTATCCTGAGACAGACAAAGAGAAGTAGAGAATGAACAATGTTCCTTATGCTAGTGTAGTAGGAAGTCTAAGGTATGCCATGTTGTGTACACGTCCAGATATTTGCTTTGCGGTTGGTTTGGTAAGTCATTACTAAAGCAATCCAGGGCCTGCACATTGGAAAATCATCAAAAGGATCTTTTGTTACCTACATGGTATGAGTGACCTGGTTCTTTGCTACCAAGGTGGAGATCTTAAGCTAAGAGGATATACAGATGTTGAGGGTGGTGATCTGGACGAATCTAGATCTACCTTAGGATATGTGTTTACCCTAGGTGGGGGAGCGATGTCTTGGTGCAGTAAGAAACAAGACTGTATAGCACTTTCGACTATGGAAGCAAAGTATGTTACTTGCTACTTTGCCACTCAAGAGGCAATATGGCTAAGGAGTTTTCTACAGGATCTTGATCTCAGTCCCGGGGTTAGTGATCCTGTAGAAATGTTATGTGATAATACTATTACTATCCAATTTGTAAGAGATCCAAAGTTCCACAGGAGGATTAAGCATATTAAGAGGCATAATTATTTTGTATGAAACGCCATAAAAGAGAAAGAGGTTGCCATTAAGTATGTATCTATAAGTAGAATGATAGCAGATTCTTTAACTATGCCTATTCCTAGAGATGCTTTTAAAGCTCATATGATGAGCTTAGGTCTTCATAGAACTTAGTTTTTGGGTGTATCTAAGTGTATGATGGACAGATTATTACTTGTATTAAATATTTATGAAATGAGGAATAATGTTTCTTTTCAACTGCTCATAAATATACAAGTACATTATGAGGCACATTGTTATGTCACCAGGCTTCTGATTGGCCTAGTCACACAGGCAATCGCCCTGACGCCTGGGTAGCGGACAGGATGAGACTAAATCATATTAGCACTAGGTATGCAATATTGATTATTCATACTGGGAGTGTATGAATAGAAAATACAGTCACCTTAGTGAGACTAAGATGAGACTCGGGGGAGTCGAATATGAAATAAGTTTTCATATCGAAGCCTTATAGCCGAATCTTGAGTACTGAGATTAACATTTTGTGTGTTAGTCTAGTAGCTCAGGTTGGTTTTTTAGGTAAAAGCCAAGGCTGTGATTCGCATGGCATAGAAGAGTGACATGCCCAGTTTAGGGGGAGCTATTCCATAGCACACTATCATACTGTGTGTGCTGAAAGTCGACCTATCTGATGAGTGATAAGTGAGTTCCCTTTCCTTATCACTATGTGACCCTCATTGGCAATAATCGTTAACTTAGAGTTATAATATGAAGTCAAAGCTTGATGTTGCTACCTTAATGTGTTATCCAAGGGTCAGGGTGTATACGGTCAGGTGGAGCACATTAGGAAAGCAGCTATGCTAAAATTGATTATTATAATTGTCTGACGAAGAATCATTTTCTTGTCATCATATCAAGCCCGCAGGATTATATTCAGTGTCTAATCAATTGATATATCAGGCATAAAGGGACAGTGTATGCCATTGGTGATGTATTTGAATGATTCAGGGTATTGGTATTTTGTAAAGGTGTTATGTCAATTAGATGGTGACTTGATATAGCACTAATACTTTTATTTTTTGGTCGCACACTTAATTCCTAGTATGATGCGTAAGGGATGATTGTTGGCAGAGAGATATGAGATTGATGGTTTTTGTGATCGAGGGGGAGCTGTTGACTAGTAACAGTCACAAATAAATGGCAATAAGCGCAGACTTGATTTTGCAGTTACACTTGGGGATTAATTGTCTATTAATAAGCCATGATTACCCTTTAAATTGTTGATTCTATTTAAGGCTTTATGCCACTATATATATAGTGGATGGATTATGAGGTTCATCATCAGAAAATCAGCAAGCTTCTCTAATCTAATACTCTCTGTTCCCTCCCTCACACAAACCTATCCATCTAGCTAAGGTTCGGGTCTTGAATGTGAGTATATACGGTGACTCTTCTAGCACCTGTTCGTGGGCAGAATCTAGCAGGTGAAAAGATCCAGGCAATTCCACATCCAGGTAACCCTATATCTTACCTTCAACTAGCGTGGTGTATAAACAAAGTCTTTGCACTTTAGCATAGGGTTTCTTTGGGGAATTATTTCAACCTGGTGTGGGGTATGTGAATTGTTTTCATCTTGGCCTGATAAATCTAGGGACTTTTAAGCCGTCCTTTTTTAATTGACATTGGAGAACAAGGGAGAGTGTAGGGATGCGTATAATAAACATGATAGAGAATTATGCCAAGGAGGTTAAGGAGATGCGAAATGTGCTCAAAGAGAAGTACTTGGCATCTTTGAGAAGTAGAAAGTGGATTCTCTACAGGTGTCTCAAAATACCATGGCGCCACAAGAGCATCAAAATTCAGTTCAGTCGTCTGATTTGTCAAGAGATGAAGATTGCTTGATACTTTAATTGGTTGGCAATGCTGGCATGACCCAGATGCTATTAATTATCAAGATGGACTACTTACTTAATGGGAGCCTGTAGGTGATGCCATGCCGTTCTTTCAAAATTTGGGTCATTTTCCCTAATGTTTTTGGCTCGTCCACCTCCCTCTCTTTACATACCTTGTGGTTGCCACCACCGCATAGATGGCTCCCTGCCAGTGTTTGTGTTATCATTAGTGATGGCAGTTTTGCGGGAGAGAGAGTGAAATGATGTGGGGCAGTTAATGAATTCAATGTTGTTGGACTCAATTGGTTTTTTTTTTGAAAAAAATAACTTTTTGTTATTCCCAAACCGCGAACTCCCAACCGCTTGTCTCACAACAAAAACTATGTTTACAACAAAAAAAATAGGAACAACTAGCTGACAGGTAATCATTTGGATCGGAAGCATAACTTTGACACCAAAATTGGACCTAAATATTATTGAGCAAAAACGTTCATGGCCCAAAAATCATTTTTGAAAATTGTGGGTTCTAAAATCAATTGACCCAATGCAAAATTTTATATTTATTGAATCATATCCTTTGAGAGTTCAATAATTTGTTCAAATTTTATTATCCTTTTGAAAACTTCAGAACCAATTTTTCGAAGGTTTTATATTTGGATAGAACTTCTTTCTTTTCATTTTCAAGACTATCAATCTTAATATAAAGTTCATCATTTGACTTTTATTATAGCGTCTTCTTCAAATTATAAATCTCGAATGGTTTTCTTTAAGAACTTTATTTTGGACAAATATTTTGTTCACACTTAATGCAATTGACTAAATCTTGGGCTAATTCATCGTTAAGTATTCAAGAAATATGGAGTAATCTACCCCATCCGAGCTTTTGCACTTAGTTTCTTATCATTGAACATGTTCATCTTTGGCTATGATACTAAGATTGACACCACTTGATCTTCATTGTCATGACTATTACTTGCGTCACTATAGCTCCATGTATCTGTCATTTCTTTCTTAATGTCTTTCTTAGCTCTTTGCTTTCATTTTCCGACCTTATGTTGTAAGATTGACCATTTTTCACGACATGCCTGGGCAACCCATAACCAAAAAAAGAACCCATATTAGATTCATTACTATTAGAAAATTTTCTACCTTCGAAGATCTCTCATTCCTCTTTGGTCCCTTTTTTATAGAAATTTTTTGGGTCGAATCTATTTGATTTGAACATCTTCTTCAATCCACGAAAAATCGTGGTCATGGATCCTCATCGTCATCACTTGACTCATCTCCCGAAAAGTAGAAATCTTTACTTGTCTCTTTGTAGGCCACTCATATCATTGTTGGAACAACTTCTTCTTTAAGATGAATTTCATGTGCAAGAAGCTTATTGAATAGATCATCTAAGGCTAGCATCTTGAGGTTTTGAACTTCTTCGATTGCGGCAACCTTAGGACGCCACTTGATCATAGGAAGACATTGCAGAATTTTGCTATCCATCTCCTCATTGATGTAGACTTAGGTATTTCCAAGTGACTTGAGGTTGTTAGCTGTATCGGTGAATCATGGAAACATCTCTTTGATAGACATCTGGTTGCATCTAGAACAATTGATATTGATGGGCGAGCATGTTGAGCTTTGTTTCTTTCACATGACTGTTCCCTCCTATGTCACCACCAACTTGTCCCATATTTGCTATGGTGTTTCACATGCATAAACATGATTGTATTCATTAGCGTCTAAAATGTAATATAAAATATTCATGGCTTTATAGTTTCTTGAAAGTTTCTCAAGGTCAGCTTGGATGTGTTGACTCTTTGGTTTTCCCCACAACTTTGCCATCAGCAATAGTCATTGGAACATATGGACTATTGGTCACAATATTCCATAACTCATAGTCTTCGTCCTTAATGAAAATCTGCATCAAATCTTTCCAATAAGAAAAGTCAGTGTCTCTAAACAAAGGAGGTCTAACAGTAGAACGACCTTAATCACAACAGCTTCTCCAGTGGTGGCCATGATCATTTTCTATTAGATGGTGAAGCCAAAGTAAAGTGGGTCCAGCTCTAATACCAATTGAATACTGAAAGGCTATTGAATCATCATAGGGTGTGAATAGGGTGTTGATCAAAGTCACAAAATAATTGAAACAAAATGTCGAAGAGTGAATGTGGACAAAAATGAGTATTTAATGATGAGGTTGGGCTTGACCAGGCTTGTTTCTTGCTTAGAGTTCCCTAACTCAAGGATTAACCTAATTTTTTTTAGAAGGGATGCTTACACAACTCAAGATGACTCTAAGTTCGAAATCACAAGCTGACACTTCAACAAAGTTTAGTAGAGTTGACCCTTCAACTCTAACTATCGCACACAATTGCAACTAGAACAATACAACTCGTTGAATTATAATAAATGAAAGCTCAATGAAATGATTTGCAAAATTTGTACCCGAATAACTCTCTTTGATCTTAGGCGTCTTTCCAAGCTTTAACTACACCACTATTTAAAACCACCATGGAATATGAGCCACTGCCCTTCATAAGATAATTCACCATTGATAACAAATAAGGAAAGCTTAATTCCAAAAAATTTCAAGCCCTTGAAACTGATTTCAACTCATTGAAGATCCAGCACCTTACTTGATTTTCCAATTTTTGCTGAAATCAAAAGTTGCCAACATATTAGCAATGTTTAAATTCCAAATATGCAGATGATCAAATCATTCACTAAGAATAATATCATAAGAATAATGTTCATGATAATAGGAAAGTATCAATCATACACAATCTTAACGAACTCAATGTATAATCTGTAAGATATCAAATATATATATATATATACATATAATCTTCACAAGATAGAAAGCATTATCAGAAGATAATATAACTTCAAATCATATCAGGAATGTTATGAATTTAAATATAAATCATAAATCATCATAAATTAATTAAGCAAAATGAGCATGCCATTATCCACTTAAAACCATAGCATATTTAAACAATAGTACTTATGTCCAATTATAATATGATAAACATAGCAATGGACCAACTCCATTTTATCTTTTATCAAAACATGTTAATAAAGACATTGTGAGTTTAAGGGAAACTAACAATCTTGCCCTTTTTTATGAAAGATAAAACTCAATAGCATTTCAATATATTCATCAAAAGATCCATCATGTGAGCTTACCATACATACAACTTGGTAGCAACTAATAATGTTAAGATACGTAAACATGGAGCCCAAAGTCAAAAGTTCATATGATGTTCATAATCATCATGCAGGGATGAATATTAAAGGTAATTATCATTGATCCATTCATGTCACCATAACATTCAAGTGATGAAGTACTTCCAAAAACATATTTTTCAAGAAATTTTAATGTCCTCCCTTAATGTTTTTAGGCAAAGTACACAACTTTTACATGGGAATATTACATCATATGAAACATATTTCACTACACGTACTAAAATCTCATGAATTTCAATAAAGCTTTCATATTTATATTTCATACAAAATTTAATAAACAAATGCTAAACCATAACAACAATGAGATTCTTACATAAAATAATTTCATCCAAGTTACATTTATAAAAAAATCTCAATTGAAGACTCAAAGGCTGTGGAATCATCTTAGAGGGTGGTGAATATGGTAATGATCAAAGTAGCAAAATAATTGAAACACAATGCAGAAAAGTAAATGTGGACATAATATGAGTATTTTTTAGTGAGGTGGGGCCTAAATAGAGTTAGTCCCTCCTTATAGTTCCCTAACTCAAAGGCTAACATAATTTCATTAGGAGGGATGATTGCATAACTTTAGAGTACATCTACTCTAACTTCCAAGTTACAAGTTGACACTTGAACAAAGCTTGGTAGAGTTGACCCTTCAACTCTAACTATCACATTCAATTACAACTTGAACAACACAACTCTTTGAATTAAAACAAATGAAAGCTCAATGAAATGATTTGCAAATTTGCGCTCAAATAGCTCTCTTCCTTGGGTGTCTTTCCAAGTTTTAATTGCTTCACTATTTACAGCCACCTTGTAATACTAGTCGCTTCCCTTCATAAAATAATTAGCCATTGACAACAAATAAGGAAAGATTAACTCCAGGAGATTTCACACCCTTGAAACTGATTTCAAGCCCTTGAAGATTCAGCAGCTTACTTGATTTTTTAAATAGAAATGTTTACACTCTAAATATGCAGCTAATCAAATCATCCACCAAGAATAATATCTGAAGAGCATTTTTCATTATAAATAGGCAAGTATTAGTCATACACAATTTTAACCAACTTAACCTAAAATCTCTAAGATATCAAATATATATGCATATAATCTTCACAAGACATGAAGCATTATTACAAGATATCACTTCAAATCATATCAATATATCACAAATTCAAACTTTAATCATAAATCATCCAAATAAATTAAGCAATAGTAGCAGGCAAGTGTCCACTAAAAATCATAACACATTTAAACAATAGTACATATAAGGTAGGTACAATTATAATATAATAAAGATACTAATGGAGCAACTCCTTTTTGTCTTTTATCAAAATATATTAATGAATACATTGTGAGTTTGAAGAAGCTAACAATCTCCCCTTTTTGATGAAAGACAAAACTTGATAGCATTTAAATATAATCATTGGAAGATAAATCCGGTGAGCTTGCTATATATTTCTCCTCTTTTTGTATTTCATAAGAAAGGTACCATAAGAAGGACAAAGTAAAATAAAAGCATGTAAAGAATAATATTGAACACATATAGCTAGCAAATCAATCGCATATAGAGATACTTTTTCTCAACTTAGCACCGATAAAAATAACATAGGGAACTAAGTTCTAATAAGAAAGTCAATCCAATATATCTAACATGTATTGACTAGAATTCTCATAAGCAACATATAAATATAACAAGAGATTAACGCTTAAGAATATTAATGCAGGGATTCTCCCCCAATCAAGAATAAATCATGGTTATAGTAAAATAACGAAGTAATGTAATTCTTCCCTTATATAAACAAGCACTATCATTTATTCAAATTCTAGAAATTATAACAAGCACATTGAGATTATATTCAAGATATCATTTTTACATGTAAATAATCACATGTGACAATAGCATAGAATATGAAAGCATATTAATCACGCTCTCCTTCCATATATGATTAAGCAAATTAAAGTTCAAAAATTTAAAAAGCAATATGCTCAAATAGGAAGTAGGTCATGCAAATAACATCACCTTCCCTTTACTTGGAATCGAATGTCACCACTACTCAAGATATTGGCATAAAACTTCAAGCCCTTGATTTTCAGTTATTTTGAAGCAGTAACATCTCAGCCTCTGCCTAATTTTCAAGGCCCTAGACTGTATTTCAGGGCCTTGAAATTCAAACAATCAGCAACTTATCCATGATTACGACCAGTAAAAATTTAACAAACCTATTAGCACTAAGAGAGGGTTTTTCCTCAATTGACATTTGTTGGTTTTGCTCTTGGTACCCAGACTTAAACTAATCTAGGATTAGCTTTTCTAAGCGGACATAAATGAAACATATAACCATTCCATAGGCAATAATTGCATGTAAAATCAGATTTTCTTTGGAAGTTTGATTGAACAAAGTAGTCCGCATGGACCTTCTTTTTGCTAAAGGGATTATACCCAATTCATTCTTTATTAAATGTTATGTTTTGAGAGCCTAATGATTTGTCCAAGTTTTCTTATCCTTCTGAAAACTTCAAAACCAATTTTTCAAAGCCTTCACATTTGGATTGAACTTCTTTCTTTCCTTTTTCAAGAGTATCAATCTTAATATGAAGTTCGTCAGTTGACTTTTGTAAAACCTCCTTTTTAAATGATAAATCTAGAATGATTTTCTTTAAAAATTTTATTTTAGACAAATATTTTACCTCACATTCGATGCAATTGACTAAAGCTTCTGCTAAATCATCTTTAGAGTATTCAAGATTTGTTGAGTAATCTATCTCATCTAAGCTTTTGTAATCGGTTCCCTCATCTGAGCTAAAACAAGTTCCTTTGGCTATGATACTAAGATTAACCACTTGATCTTCATCATCATCGGTATTGCTTATGTTACTATCACTCCATGTATCTTTTAATGCTTTCTTTAAGTCTTTCTTGGCTCTTTGCTTTTGTTTTTCGGCCTTAAGTTATGACATTGGTCAATCTCTCACCACATGCCCTAGCAATCCATAGCCAAAAAAAGGACCTATATTAGATTCATTATTATTAGATTTTTTTTTTCTTTTTGAAGATCCCTTATTGCTTTTTAATCCCTTTTCTATAGAATTTTTTGGGCTTGAATCTCTTTATTTGAACATTTTCTTCAACAGAAAATCATTGTATTAGATTCCTCATCTTCGTCACTTGACT
The DNA here is from genome assembly GCA_029747015.1 of Carnegiea gigantea. Classification (NCBI taxonomy): domain Eukaryota; kingdom Viridiplantae; phylum Streptophyta; class Magnoliopsida; order Caryophyllales; family Cactaceae; genus Carnegiea; species Carnegiea gigantea. The sequence goes on from JAKOGI010000693.1 coordinate 418,250, forward strand.
CGTCTTTCGAACAGTAGAAATCTTCTCTTGTCGGTTTGAAGTCACTCCCCTCTTTGCTGGAACTTCTTCCTCATCTTCTTTAACATGAATTTTTTTGTGCAAAAAGCTTCGCAGTGGACCATCCAAGGCTAGGGACTTGATGTTTTGAGTCTTTTCCATTGTAGTGACCTTAGGACCCCACTTACCCTTAGCAAGACAACAGAGAATTTTCCTAACCATTCCCTTATTGGGGTAGGTCTTTTCAAGTGACCTGAGGTTGTTGGTTATATCAGCAAATTGAGTAAACATTTCTTTAACAGACTTGTTTGGTTGCGTCTTGGACAATTCATATTGATGGATGACCATATTGATCTTCGATTCTTTACCTTGAGTTATTCCCTTATATGTCACCACCAACTTGTCCTATATTTTTGTTGTGCTATTTCACATACAGAAACACGATAGTATTCATCAGCGTCTGAACCGCCATATAATATGTTCATGACTTTATAATTTTTAAAAAATTTCTCAAAGTGATCCTAGGTGTATTGATCTTTAATTTTCTCCACATTTTTCCAACAATAATAGTCGTTGGAGCATATGGACTATTGGCCACAATAATCCATAAATCGTAGACTTCGGTCTTAATGAAAATCTGCATCAAATATTTCCAATAAGAAACGTTATCTAAACAAAGGAGGTTTAACAATATGGACAACCCTGATCATAATAGCCTTCTTCGATGCTGACCACGATCATTTCCCACCAAATGGTAAAGCCAAAGTAAGGTAATTCTAGCCTTGATACCAAATGAAGACTCAAAGGCCATGGAACCACCTTACAAGGTAAAGAGGGTGATGATTAAAGTCAAAAAATAATTGAAACCAAATGCTAAAAAATAAATACAAGTAACATAAGAGTATTTTTTTAATGAGGTTGGGCATGCATATGCTTAGTTTGTACCTAGAGTTCCTTATCTTTAGGATTAACCCAATTTTATTAAGAAGGATGATTACACAATACCAGAGTACACATACTCGGAGCTTCAAATCACAAGTTGACACTTCAACATGGTTTGGTTGAGCAGACCCTCAACTCTATGTATTCCACCCATTGATAACTAGAACAATACAACTCAATGAATTAAAATGAATGAAAGCTTAATGAAATGCTTTGTAAATTTATGCCCAAATGACACTCTTTGATCTTAAGTGTTTAAGCTTCAATTGATTGACTATTTATAACGACCTTGGAATACTAGCTGTTACCCTTCAAAAGGTAATTAATCATTAACAATAAATAAGGAAATATTAACTCCAATAGATTTCAAGCCCTTGCAACTAATTTAAAGGCCAGGAAGATTCAACAAACTACTTGAATTTCAATTATGCTAAAATCAGAACTTGCTAACATATTAGCAACATTAACATTTGAAATATTCAATTGATCAAATCATCCACTAAGAATACTATCTTAAGAATATTTTTCATGATAAATGGGCAAGCACCAATCATACACAATTTTAACCAACTCAATGTGTAATCTCAAAGATATCAAATATATATACACATAATATTCACAACATCGAAAGCATTATCATAAAAGAATATCAAAAATTCAAATTTAAATCATAAGTCATCATAAATTAATTAAGCAACACTAGGATGCCAATATCAACTTAAAATTACAACACATTTAAACAATAGTACTTATAAAGTTGTTTCAATTACAATACGATGAACATACTACTAGAGCACCTTTTTTTTCTTGTCTTTCATTAAAACATATTAATAAACACTTTTTGTGTTTAAGGGAAGCTAACAACTTCTCCGCTTTTGATACATAAAAGACAAAACTCAATAGTATTTCAATATAGACAAAACATATATTATAGCACGCATCTTCGTCCTTACTAGCATGACCGCACTCATTTCTACATCGCCAGCTAAAAATGTGTGATTTAATTATTTTTTCAAGGTATTTTTCTATTATGAGGGAGTAACAGTCACTACTATCGTCCTATGAAAAGTATTAACAACCTCATGATCACCCTATGATAAATATATCATCCAAACATCCAAAATCAACATAGTAAATTATTAGACGGATATAACACATGTATATATATATATATATACACACACACACATATATATATATATGTATGTATGTATTTATGTATGTACACACACACACACTCTCTCTCTCTCTCTCTCTCTCTCTCTCTCTCACACACACACACACATACACACACATACACACACACACACACACACACACACACACATATATATACATATACGTACATCCATATATACACATACATATATCCATACACACAAATATAAATATATATATATATATATATATATATATATATATATATATATGTACGTATGTACACACACAACACACACACTCTCTCTCTCTCTCACACACACACACACACACATATATATACATGTACATACGTATGTATGTATGTATATGTGCGTGTGTGGGTGTATGTATGTATGTATATATATGTGTATATATATATATATAAATATAATATATATATATATATATAATATATATATATATATATATATATATATATATATATATACACACACACAGGTGGATATATGTTTGTGTGTGTGCGCGTGTGTGTGGATATAATATATATACATATATGTATGTATGTATGTATCTATATATAGACATACATACGCACATCCGTGTGTGTGTGTGAGAGCAAAATACTAAATGCAAATGAAACGTGGGGGGTTAACTGAGAGATGAGAAGTGTTAATCTAAGCCATTAAAATTCAATACAATGAATCAAAAGTTGCTACCTCATCACCAACTCACCTCCCCACCCCCAATCTCGACCTACTTGTCGTATGACTGCCATGTGCTGCTAAAACAAACAACCTTTGATAAGCTTGTTGATGACAGGAATGACTAAAGTCGCCGCTAGATTGTGAGGTCCAGGCAGGGTTTGTAGAACTCCAGCAAGCTTTGTGGTGCTGGCTTTAATAGGTCGATGGCGAACCTTTGCTCCTCATACCTTTCTCTCTACTCCATCGGGGCAATCATATCGCTAGAAAATCAGGCACCATTTGGTCTCCATCACTGATCATCCTTATTGCACCTACTACCGGCGAGTTTTTCAATAATGAAGTAGGCTATTCTGAAAACCCGTAAGCTTGTATTGCGGGCTATTTAGCAGCTGCTAGTGCCTATACATTGATACATCACCCAGATACATCCTTGCTTTCTCATCCTATTATTTTTTTACCTACTTCCATGGATTGTGGTATCTTGCCTATCGCCTTGCGCCTCTAAGATCTTATATTTTAGACAACAGTATGGTTTTGACCAATCAACACTCTCCATCATATTGCATGCTGAAAATCTTCCACAATCCACAGCCTTATAGGTTCCCCGCCATGTTGTTCGTGGGAAATTTTTTAATAAATACACTTTGTCACTACCGAACAACCTCTTTGTGCATACATTACCGCTAGGTGAGCACACCATGTTTTCCACTCTATTTTCTTTACAGCCTATCCTTGTCCGACATAAGATCACAGCAACTACCCTTGAATCTAAATTAGGGTTAGTTGGACAATGTCGAGCTTGTTGGTGGTCGCTTTGGTCTGTGATTCTTTCAATATGAAAGATTTCTTAAGATTAAGTGGATCCAAGATAAACCTTTATTAGAGAATCTCACGAGATTTAGGAATAATGAACCATAATGCCGAGAAATCTGGCACAACTTAGCAATTGCTGAATGGTAAAATGCTAAATTTTCCAGCCTCAAAGCAATTATCTGGAAGGCGGAGCAAATGAGAAACCCCAACATGGGGGCAGAAGGGGAAGAGCTGCACTACAGGGTCAATCCTTTCTAGTGAAAGCATGAATACTCCATTTCTGGGTGGTATCAATCTTCCGGGGTAGTAGCTTGGGTTTCGGGTCACTGTGGCCTTCTCGATCATGAGAGCAGTTGACTATCCATTAATCCTTTCACTTCATAAGACTTGGTGCTGAATTTGAATTGGTAAGAGTGGGGGTGGGCGGTTGGGGCCCTATGGCATCGGAGTTTGAAGGGGCAGAGGAGAGAATGGAAGGCTAGCTCAAGTACGTTGTTCACACTTCACTGTTGAGCCAGGATATTCATAGTGCCAAGTGCAATGTCATATCAATAAAATAGTATGGAAGGCTAGCTCCCATATGTAATCCAGACTTCACTATCAAGCTAAGATATTCTGTAACATCCCACCCCCTCTCGGGCCGCGGACAGTTATCAGGAACTGCTTCAAGAATCATCGACTAGCCCCACAAATCTCTGCAAGTCTTTCTGGCGTGCATCGTCCACATGCTACCCTGGAAATTTCCTAGGAAGTCATCCATCCCAAGATTGCTTCCCAGCAAGTACGCTTAACTATGGAGTTTTTAAGAGTGGGTTCTCCAAAAAGAAAGATGCACCTTTGGTGATATAAGTAGTCGCTTCGATCATTTTAAGCCACACTCGGGGTGTTACATATTCATACTACCAAGTGCAATGGCGTAGTAGTGGACTATGTTAGCTTCCTTAAGCTTATAGTGTATTTTATGAATATGTTTTGATGAAAGATTAAAAAAAATTTGGTTCATTGGTATGTTTATCATATTATAATTGGATCTACATTAGAATTACTATTGTTTAAATGTGCTATATTTTTGAAGTAGATATTGGCATGTTATTTAATTAATTTTATACAAGGCATCATAATATCTTTGAGATAGTTTAGTATTCAAATTTAATATGTGATCTTTATAATATGATATTATGTGATTCAAATATGATTATGAGATTGTGATTTTCTATATGACAATATCTTTTACATAATCAAGATGTGCCTAAATGGGTTAATATCTTTTGCAATCATGTTGCTTGGTCAAAATTAGTTGCTAGATAATTTGCTTAGCAAGATCTTCAACTAAAAGAAGGCAAGTAGCCATTGAAAATTGAGGTGATAAATGTTGAGTAAGGTTGCAAAATTCAAGGGCTTCAAAGATAGATCTCAAGGCATTGAAATGATATTGAAGATCATCTTTCCTTTTCCAAATGCAACGGCAACTTTCCAAATGACCTCCCAATCTCACCAACATCATTTGCCTATAAATCGAGAGGCATTTGCAGCTGAAAAAGATACACAAGAGAGAGCACAAGCAGCAATCCTTACACAAGAGAGAGCACAAGCAACAATTATTACTTGTATGCCTTGAGCTTTGATTTGCTATTCATTTAATCAAGTTGTTATATTCAAAGTTGTAATAGGTGGGAGTTGAAGGATCCACTCTAGCTACCAAGCCTTGTTGACGGTGTCAACTTGTGACTTGGAACTTAGAGTAGGTGTACCCTATAGTTGTATAATCACTCCTAATAAAATTAGGTTAATCACATATTTAGGAAACTCTATGCAAGGGCTAAACCTTGTTGAGGCTAATCTCGTTTAAAAAAAAAAAAAAAATACTTGTCTCTTGTCTAGATTTACTTGTCTGCATTTTTATCTTGATGAATTTGTGACTTTCATCATCACCCTATTCACTGTCCTCCATAGTGATTTAACTAGCCAAATCAGGTCAATAATTGACATCAGAACTAGTACTATTTTTATATGACTTTACCATCTAATAGTTCGATCCCATGGCTAGTTATAATTTTGAATCTGATTGCCCTTCACTTTTTAAAGGTACTAATTGTTTTTGGTGGCAGGAATAGTGAAAGATTATTTCAAACATAAGGATCTCGATCTTAGGAGATCATGGCTAAAGGTCCAATAGTTATTGAGAAACTAATGAGTGCTAAAAGTGTATATCATTTTAGAGTCATTTTGCTGCATTTTTAGGGAGAACTATGTGCTTAATGTTAAAATTTATACTCCTATTCTCGTTTTATGATTGGGTATCGTTCTTTGATTACATTTGCAGGATTTTAGACTATTTTGACCAGGCATTTAACCCTCATTTGATTGTATACTGACCCCCACGGATGCCCTTAAGATGCCATGCCCGTGGAGTATGAGAAGAATAGAAAAATTTGGTTCCAGTCAAGACCACGGTCGGACCATGGTATCTGCCATGGCCTGTGGTAAGCTCGTAACTGCTAGCCTCTTCATCTTCCTTGGTTGTGCGACTGAGGTTAGTCCGATGGCTGCTTAAAAGGCCTTGTTCAAGAGCATAAAAGGGATCTCTTGTTCAACAACCATACTCCTACTTTCACATTTCTTTTAGTTTAGTTAGGTTTCAGTGTAGTTTTTGTTGAGATTAGAAGGGAGAAGCTTGCTCTTGGAAGCTTGATGATTGTTGCACAATTCTAGGGCTGCCATTATTGTAAAGTTTTCCTTCCTTCTTTTGAATTTGCTTTTAAACTCTTATTTTAGTTAATTTACAAACATGGGTGAGTAGTTTTATCTAATCTAGGGATTTGTTAGCCACAGAATTGTTGTCGGATCCTTTATCCTTGAATTCTTGCACTTATTTCATGTCTATCTTGAAATTGGAATGTTGTAAGTTGAATTTGACCAATTTTGCTTGCTTATATTAGGTAGTAGGGTGAAGTACTGAAAGGTGTAACTCTCTACTTGATCGTCTTGATAGAACTTAATTTAATAAACTCGAGAGAGAAATGTTTGTTAAGAGAAGACTTAGCATTCATGAATCTTTAACCTTGACTAAATCAAATACACTTGAGAGAGTGTTAGTTGAATTTGTTTAGGTAATTTAGTCTATTTTGAAAGAAAGGATGAAATTCAATTTGAGTGCAATTCCTTAAATCGTTCTTTCTATCAAAAATGCATGCTTAAATCTATTATCCGACTCTTTACTTGGTGAATCAAATTCCTAGATGTTTTTCCGTTATTGAATTTTCCATATAGTTAATTAGTTTATTTAAATCGACCATTTGAAAGGATTTATCGCTTAGCAAATTCTAGTAGGCTACTAACTCCATAGATTACTTTGGTCTCTGAAGATGATCTTTTAATCTATACTACAATACTGTGCGCTTGCGAACGTGTCAGAAATTGGAAGATGTATATATTGAAGATGATTATGAGCGGATATCTAAAAATTTTTAAGTTATGAACATTTTATATTGCATTCTTACTATTGATATTTATGAGTTTATCTAACATTGTGATAGTGCCAAGAAGATTTGGGAGACTCTTTATTATTTATATGGTACTAATCAAAATGCAGTGTTAAGAAAATTTGTGGCACAGGATAAAATAATTATGGATGAAAATGTTAAGGAAGTGGAGGATCACCAACTATTTGAAGAGCGAGGATATGAAAGTGGTGATAAAATTCAAGGCCTTATTCATAATGATGTCAAGTATGCCTGAATTGAGGAGTTGCTCGAAAATAGTGAAAAAAATAAATATTCTTATTATTCATCCATTTTCCAAAGTGGTAAGTATGAGGTAAAATCCATGTTTGAAGTTTCAAACTATAGTTTGTCTCCAAATTGTCATATTTTTGATGATTTAAGTACCACATCAAATTTTCGACTCTTAAAAATCCTTGATTGTGATGTTATGCCAAGAAAATGTGTTAAGATTGAGAGAAAGAAAAATTTTACCTCAATTATTCTTCTTACTTCTAACAATTTGAAATCCAAGAAGAAAATGGTATCAAGATTTGGTCGAACCGTTTCATTTTTGAATTGTGAGAAGTTATTAACTCCTCATTGAGGTATTAATAATGAATTTTCAATCACATTTAATCCTCTTGAAAATTCAAGTGGCAAGAAAAAATTGGAGCTTCACAATGTGTCACGTGGCCATTACCCTCTCCCCAAAAGGTCAGTCTGATGGGATGTGTAGGGCCACTATTTATAAGCTCAGGACCCTCCCATCACTTTTCTGATGTGGGACTCTTATCCATGACACTCTCCCTCACCTAATCTTGTAACACCCTCATCACATATTGGGCTCCTTACCTACCCCGCCCGTCGGACCGCTTGACGAGACATCGGAGTCGAGTCTGAGTTGGCTCTGATACCACTTACCATTGGCCATTACCCTCTTCCCAAAAGGCCGATCTGGTTAGGTGTGCAGCGCCGTCGTTATAAGCCCAGGATCCTCCCATCACTTTTTTCGATGTGGGGCTCTTATCCATGACAAATGGCATGTGGTAAGTTATGGTTTGACAAAAGTTAAAAATAAGATAAGTTCACTGTTTTGTCATTGCCCAAATTCAAGGCCCTGAAATACAGTCCAAACCCTTGAAAATTAGGTAGAGCCTAGGATGTTACTGCCTGTAAATAACTAAAATTCAGGGCTTGAATTTTTATGTCTACATTCTAAATAGTGGTAAATATTTGGATTCTTGTTAAACAAATGGCGATGTTACTTTTCATGATCTACTTCCTATTTGAGGCTATTTTATTTCAAAATTTTGAAGTTTAATTTACTTATCATCTTTGGAATGTGAGCATGATTAATATTCCATCATATTCTATGCTATTATGACATGGGATTACTTTTATGAATAGAAGATATCTTGTATGTAATCTTTTTTTCTTGCGTCCATAATTGTTATGATCCATAATCTTTACATACATAATATTGCTTTTTTCTATAAGGGAAAAATTAACTTAGTTGATTATCTACTATAAGCTTGATTTATTCTTGAAGGGGGAGAATTGTTGTATTAATGCTTTTATATATTGATCCTTTGCAATGCTCATTAGAATATCAAGTCAATGAACACATGTTATTAGATATTATTTTAGTGTTTAATACCTTATATTTCTTATGAGTACGGTAGATTGAGGGGGAGTATCTTTATATTTCATTGATTTATTAAGAGGGAGTTATAAGTGTTTGCCCATAATTTTTACATGCATCGATTTTTCTTTCTCCTTCTTGCGTTACCTCTCTGATGAAATACAAAAAGGGAGAGAAGTATTTAGCAAAGCATTCATGGTGTAACATTCAAAACTATTGATGTGTTAGTTTTATTGGGTTTTGTCTTTCATCAAAAAAGGGGAGATTGTTAGCTTCCTTAAGTTTATAATATATTGTATGAATATGTTTTGATGAAAGAAAAAAAAGTTTGGTCCATTGGTACATTTACCATATTATAATTGGATCTACCTTAGAATTACTATTGTTTAAATGTACTATATTTTCAAAGTGGATATTGGCATAATTAGTATTGTTTAATTGATTTTATATATGGCGTCATAATGTTTTTGAAATAATTTAGTATTCAAATTTGAATATGTAATTTTTATG
>JAKOGI010000693.1:432500-448722 GCA_029747015.1 Carnegiea gigantea
TATCTTTAAAGGTCGTTGCTTTCCTTTTAGAATTTTGTTGTCACTGATTTAAATGGCATTGATTAGTTTGGTAGCATTTTAGAAGTTTGCTGTGCACACCTTAAATTCATTTTTGGAATTGAATATGTTCATATTACCATGTTCTCAGGTTTGTGGGTTTGGATACTGTGTTTTGAACTGCTCATTTTGCTTCTGCTGTTCTCTGTGTTTGATTTGAGATCTTGTTGTGTGTTGTTAATTTTATGTGGAATTTATGTGAGGAAACAGTATGATTTTTTGGAAACCCTTTCAATCTGCTGTCGTCTGTATTTGATTTGAGATCTTGTTGTGGGGTGTTTTTTTTGTGGAATTTATGTGGGGGAACGGGATGATTTTTGTGAAACCATTTCGCTCTGGGGTTGTTTGGGTTTGATTTGAGATCTTGTTGTGAGTTGTTCATTTTTTGTGGAATTTATGTGGGGGAACGATATGATCTTTTTGAAACCCTTTTGATCTTGGTTGTGTGTTCAATTTTTGTGGAATTTATTACCGGGGACGGTATGTTTTTTGTTGCACCATTTCGATTTAGTGTCCTTTGCATTTGATTTGAGAGTTCTTTGCTAATATTTTTCCTCCAGTTCGTTCAATTTGTGTGCAGATCTGCAGAGGTGGGATGCTTAGGCTTTAAATTTTGTTCTCTTGAAAGGGGGGGTCTCGGTAGTGATTTACTGGTAACAAAACGCTTATGTTCCTCCAGCAACTGTAAGTATATAAAGCATGCTATCCTAGATGAAACCCTAAGCTCTGACTTCCGACACTCCTCCTATCATTTTGGGTTCAAGGTATGATTTCTGTCAAAGTTGTTGGGGGTTGTGGCAATTAGTTGGGTTGAAGGTGTGATTTTTGTGCTTCCTCTCTGATCTACTGTCGTGTGTGTTTGATGTGAGCTCGTTGTTTGTGTTTTCCAATCTGTGTGGTAATTATTTGGGTTCGAGTAGATGAATGCATTGAATTGTTTTGATGGCTAACATGGAAGAGAAAACGTATTGTGTACCTTAAATTTATTGTGCAAAATCTTCTAGCGAATCTGATATTACATAGAACATAAAAAAATAATAATAAATTAATTATGGTCTTCAAATTTCATAGCCAATTGAAACTGCAAGGTTATGTCAGGCTTTGCCCCATTTCATCATATACCTGAAATTTAACGTTCAAAGTCTTCAACCAAGTCTGATATCACATAGAAGAAAACAATAGAATAAATTAATAAGGTAAACTTGTGAGTAGTCATGTCTGTAATGGAAGGTTGTACCTAGAATTGGATGTTCTGGGCAATCCACACGCAGTAATATATATGTTTTGGCTATTCTTGGCAGTTCTGACTTATATATATATATATGTTGTGGGAGGTTCCAGTTGCTGAGATGTTGTTCCCCTCCCCCCTGGTAGTGGTTGTTATCACCATGTTAAATTTAAAAGTGTGGTTTCTGGCAAGAGTGCACCACATGTTAGGGATTTCCATTTCCTGGATTTTTAAGGGCTAACCCATTTCCTCCCTTAAAGAATAAAGATTTAAAGATTACTGTTACCGCTGCCTAGCTATCTTGGTCACTACAAATCTGTAAATGTTATGCGATGTGCATTAGTTACATACTTACATTGATTGATGTGCTCCTATATTCCAATTACGTCAAGTGTGGTCTTGGAGTGTTGTGTTAAGTAGATGTAATTGAAATAATTTCAGTTTCTTGGTTGTGATAAATGAGTGAGACCAAATGTTACATGTGCATTAAATTGCTCGTACTAAATTGATTAACCGAACAATATTTCATATATTTAATTGCAGCGAGTAGTTCATATAATCTGTGATAGTTCTCATTCTTTTATCTTCTACGTTGCTATTTAGTGAGGTGAAGTATGTTGCTCTTCTTTTTGAAAATTTGTTGTCTTTCACTCTCTCTCTCCTCTTTTTTTATCGAACCCTTAAGTTGTAGTTTGCATATGCATTCAGCTGGAGGGTGTTGCTTTCCTCTTCTAATTTAAGTTTGGTACCGTTTTAGTTTTCATATATAATCAATTTCATCCCTTGGCCACCATGGTGACTGCATCTCTTCTATTTTGCCTAGTTTGAAGCGTTATGAAAATTTATATTTTGCTGAAGGTAGTTGTTTTCCTTATTCAGCTGAAGGTGGTGGTTTATTATTTCGATAATTTGAGTGTGGTAATTTTTGAGTTTTCATATATAAACAGTTTTGCATCTCGGGGCCAGCAAGGTGACTGACTATGACCAATGCTTCAGAATATGTATTTGTTAGGATTTATATCAGAATAACAGTATAGCGGAAGCGATAGGATGCAATAGAAAATCAGAAATTCAACCAATCACAAACAACAGAACAATAGGAAGAGAACAAGAACACATGAATTTAACGTGGAAAACCCAATGTGGGAAAAATCACGGACGGCGACAGCACCAGAACAATTCACTATGAGCAGGAAAGTACACTACGATCACAATCACCTCAGTGATTCGATCAAAGAGCTGAATTACAATCTCTCTATTGTAATATCTCACAAACGACTTTTACCTCTCAATGTGTTTATGAGTACTGAAGTGTTTTGAAACCTAGGCTTGACCCTCCTTTTATAGGGCCTGAAGAATAGGGTTTTCCCCTTCTTGGAAAAACCCTAGCCGCCGCAGAGGAGTCCTCCTTGAAGACAGAAACCCTAGCCGCATCCGAAAGAGGCGGCGAAAAGACACGTGGCACGACCGTGCCCCGTGGCACGGTCACCCCGTGTCACATGGCACGGCACCCCCGTGCCAATTTTCTGTCCCTCTCGTCTTCGGCTCTTCGTCTTGGCACGCCCGTGTCTGTGCAGCATGGGCTCCCCGTGCTGATACTCGCGATTTTGGGCCATAAAACCCAACAATCTCCACCTTGGATCAAAATCTCCAATCTTCAACTTTCCGTCGCCATCGTCTCACCCCTAAGGGTGATGCCCCCTATGGGGCTATGCCCCGCAGGGCCCTCAAAAACTGCGAATACCAACTGAGTTCAAGCAATGCTTGAACTTAGCTCTAGGAGATGATTTATATGAACTTTCCTTCATATAACCTGTCACAGTAGATGCCTGCAAGACATAGAGGCCTCCTTGCCTCAAACACTTCAGCAGAATCCTACTGCCCTTTGAGACCTTCAGAACTCCACCTTCAGCTGAATATTTGCACCCTTTGGATTCAAAGGTGCCCAACGAGATGAGGTTACGCTTCAAGTCAGGAACATGACGAACATTCGATAAGGTCCTGACAGCGCCATCATGAGTCTTGATTTTAACAGTATCAATTCCAGTTACATTACACTGGGCATTATTGCCCATGTGAACTACAGTTGAATCAACTGGATCATATGTTGAAAACCAGTCCTTGTGAGGACACATATGATAGGTACACCCAGAATCAAGAATCCAATCAGAATCGCTCCCCCCTTTAGTAGAGGTAGCAAACAGAACGTCACCACCAGAATTAGATTCACCAAATGAAGTTTCAGCAGGCTCCTGAGAATTATCTTCCTCTTTCTCCTTCTTCTTTTGCAGTTTCCAGCAGTTAGCAACAATATGACCCAATTTACCACAGTAATTGCAGGTTTTACCAGCATGAGGATTTTTAGACTTAGAACGGTTCTTACTCCTATTACCGTTCCCCTTTTCAGTTGTTGTACCCCTTACTGCTAATCCCTCAGCAGAATCAGCATGAATGTCAAGATCAAACTTCTCCTCAGACAACAGGTTTGACTTAACATCCTCAAACGATATAGTATTAGAATTAGTATATAGCATAATCTCCTTAAAGTGTTTATAAGAAGGTGGTAACGACACAACAAGCAAAATAGCCTTATCTTCATTCTCAACTTTCACATCTAGACTCTCCAAGTCAACAAGAATAGAGTTAAACTCATTCAAATGCTTTTGGACAGGGGGACCTTCAGCCATACGAAAGGTATACAACCTTTCCTTCAAACGGATCTTGTTGGTGAGACTCTTCGTCATGTAGAGTTCCTCCAGCCGAGCCCAAAGATCCACCGCAGTTGGCTTATCAAGCACCTCTCGCAAGACATGTGGTGCCAAGCACAACTGTATGGCTGAAACCGCTTTCAGCTCCAGTTCCTCCCATTCGTCCTCCGTCAACAACCCACGTCGCTTCTTCTGTTCTTCAGCCCATTGCTCATCTGTTGTCTTCTCGGGTTTGACATGAGGTCCCTTCAGAACCTTCCACAACCCGTGCTGAATGAGAACTGCTCTCATCTGCACCTTCCAGAGATTAAAACTAATCTCCCAATCGAATTTCTGAATATCTACCCTCATGATAGAAGACATCCTATAACCAGAGCTCTGATACCACTTGTTAGGATTTATATCAGAATAACAGTATAGCGGAAGCGATAGGATGCAATAGAAAATCAGAAATTCAACCAATCACAAACAACAGAACAATAGGAAGAGAACAGGAACACAGGAATTTAACGTGGAAAACCCAATGTGGGAAAAACCACGGACGGCGACAGCACTAGAACAATTCACTACGAGCAGGAAAGTACACCACGATCACAATCACCTCAGTGATTCGATCAAAGAGCAGAATTACAATCTCTCTATTGTAATCTCTCACAAACGACTTTTACCTCTCAATGTGTTTATGAGTACTGAAGTTATGGAGTTGTTTAGATCCTAGGCTTGACCCCCTTTATATAGGGTCTAAACAGTAGGGGTTTTCCCTTTAAAGTAGAACCCTAGCCGCCAGGAGGAATCCCCCTCGAAGACAGAATCCCTAGCCGCCATCCGAAAGAGGCGGCGAAAAGACACGTGGCACGACCGTGCCCCGTGGCACGGGCACCCCGTGTCACATGGCACGGCCGTGCCATATGGCACGGCACCCCCGTGCCAATTTTCTGTCCCGCTCGTCTTCGGCTCTTCGTCTTGGCACGCCCGTGTCTGTGCAGCATGGGCTCCCCGTGCCGATACTCGAGATTTTGGGCCATAAAACCCAACAGTATTTAAGCTAATCTGTTGAATGTTCAAACTCTTCTTCCAAAGTGTGGTCTGGGTGTTTCGTGGGCAAATTAAACTGGGAGGCCAGGTGAGAAAAATACCACAGAATAAATTTAAGAGGTCAACTTTGGGCAACGCATGTGTAAAAGGTCTGTCTGGTAGTGTCCTTTTCATGTAGTAGTAATTCTGGTTACAAACAAAAAATAAATGAAGGAAGCAATAGAATAACGTTCAATGCCTCTATCTGCATTAGCAATGCTGGTTACAAATAAATTAATGATGTTTGGTCATCATGAATGTGTATAAAGTTCAGTGCATATGGGTGTATAACAAAACAACAGAATAAATGAAGAATAACTACCGAGAAGGTCCAAAAATAAAACTCCCCGGGAGGCACGGTTGAATTCAAATGTTGTACCTGGAATTGAATGTGCAATGAACTGTGTGATTCTGGTAGTCTTCTTAATCTGCAATATAAATGATGGTTGTGAAGTGAGGGAGAATGTGTTGAACTTGAACGTGCACAGAATAAAGATATATCAGGTGTGTATTGGAAAATTGTACATGGTGCTTTGTCCACTGTGTACAGGATCCTAATAACGTAGTGGAAATTCAATGTTGCATAAGATTGAAGAAGAAATACTCTCTGATTGTGTCTCTGATTGTGATTTCAGCTATGGTGTAAGATAGAAAAAGAAATACTCTGACTGTGATTTCGACTATAGTTTCTGTGCACTGCTGTGTTCTTTAGAGGTGGGAGGCTACGTGGGTAGGGGGTTTTTTGGGGGGGGGGTTATGCTGGTGTAAAGGATGAGTTAAGTGTAGATGTGGGCAGTTTTGTGAGGAAGTTATGGGGGTCAGCAGTTCCACAATTGTAGGGCATTGCAGTTGCTGAAATTTTGTTCCCCACCCCCCTCTGTAGTGGCGGTTGTCACAGTTTAAAATTGAAAACTGTGATTCTGGTGGGAGTGCACCACATTTCAGGGATTTTCATTTCCTGCTTTTTCAAGGGCTTACCCATTTCCTCATTTAAAGAATAAAGATTTCGTGGGCAAATTAAACTGGGAGGCCAGGTGAGAAAAATACCACAGAATAAATTTAAGAGGTCAACTTTGGGCAACGCATGTGTAAAAGGTCTGTCTGGTAGTGTCCTTTTCATGTAGTAGTAATTCTGGTTACAAACAAAAAATAAATGAAGGAAGCAATAGAATAACGTTCAATGCCTCTATCTGCATTAGCAATGCTGGTTACAAATAAATTAATGATGTTTGGTCATCATGAATGTGTATAAAGTTCAGTGCATATGGGTGTATAACAAAACAACAGAATAAATGAAGAATAACTACCGAGAAGGTCCAAAAATAAAACTCCCCGGGAGGCACGGTTGAATTCAAATGTTGTACCTGGAATTGAATGTGCAATGAACTGTGTGATTCTGGTAGTCTTCTTAATCTGCAATATAAATGATGGTTGTGAAGTGAGGGAGAATGTGTTGAACTTGAACGTGCACAGAATAAAGATATATCAGGTGTGTATTGGAAAATTGTACATGGTGCTTTGTCCACTGTGTACAGGATCCTAATAACGTAGTGGAAATTCAATGTTGCATAAGATTGAAGAAGAAATACTCTCTGATTGTGTCTCTGATTGTGATTTCAGCTATGGTGTAAGATAGAAAAAGAAATACTCTCACTGTGATTTCGATTATGGTTTCTGTGCACTGCTGTGTTCTTCAGAGGGGGGAGGCTATGTGGGTGGGGGGTTTTTTTGGGGGGGTTGTGCTGGTGTAAAGGATGAGTTAAGTGTAGATGTGGGCAGTTTTGTGAGGAAGTTATGGGGGTCAGCAGTTCCACAATTGTAGGGCATTGCAGTTGCTGAAATTTTGTTCCCCACCCCCCTCTGTAGTGGCGGTTGTCACAGTTTAAAATTGAAAACTGTGATTCTGGCGAGAGCGCACCACATTTCAGGGATTTTCATTTCCTGCTTTTTCAGGGGCTTACCCATTTCCTCATTTAAAGAATAAAGATTTCGTGGGCAAATTAAACTGGGAGGCCAGGTGAGAAAAATACCACAGAATAAATTTAAGAGGTCAACTTTGGGCAACGCATGTGTAAAAGGTCTGTCCGGTAGTGTCCTTTTCATGCAGTAGTAATTCTGGTTACAAACAAAAAATAAATGAAGGAAGCAATAGAATAACGTTCAATGCCTCTATCTGCATTAGCAATGCTGGTTACAAATAAATTAATGATGTTTGGTCATCATGAATGTGTATAAAGTTCAGTGCATATGCGTGTATAACAAAACAACAGAATAAATGAAGAATAACTACCGAGAAGGTCCAAAAATGAAACTCCCCGGGAGGCACGGTTGAATTCAAATGTTGTACCTGGAATTGAATGTGCAATGAACTGTGTGATTCTGGTAGTCTTCTTAATCTGCAATATAAATGATGGTTGTGAAGTGAGGGAGAATGTGTTGAACTTGAACGTGCACAGAATAAAGATATATCAGGTGTGTATTGGAAAATTGTACATGGTGCTTTGTCCACTGTGTACAGGATCCTAATAACGTAGTGGAAATTCAATGTTGCATAAGATTGAAGAAGAAATACTCTCTGATTGTGTCTCTGATTGTGATTTCAGCTATGGTGTAAGATTGAAGAAGAAATACTCTGACTGTGATTTCGACTATGGTTTCTGTGCACTGCTGTGTTCTTCAGAGGGGGGAGGCTACGTGGGTGGGGGGTTTTTTTGGGGGGGTTGTGCTGGTGTAAAGGATGAGTTAAGTGTAGATGTGGGCAGTTTTGTGAGGAAGTTATGGGGGTCAGCAGTTCCACAATTGTAGGGCATTGCAGTTGCTGAAATTTTGTTCCTCTTCCCCGTCTGTAGTGGCGGTTGTCACGGTTTAAAATTGAAAACTGTGATTCTGGTGGGAGTGCACTACATTTCAGGGATTTTCATTTCCTGCTTTTTCAGGGGCTTACCCATTTCCTCATTTAAAGAATAAAGATTAGAGAGGTCTCCATCTTTGTTTATACTTGTTAAGACTTATCCAGTGGGCCTGTGTTTTTCAGAGTAAGTTTTTTAAATTTTTAATTAGTTTTATATGCTTGGGACTAGTATTCCGAGAATATTGAAGCAATTGACTATGCTGCACGCTCAATTTAAACTAGGCTTGAAAAAAACAGCCTCGATTTTGCAATCCAATGAGCTATGGAAAAATTATCAACAAGTGTTGAGTTAGTTTTTAACTTACCCACGCATGTTCCATTGCAAGCCGGTGTTGTTTCACGTGATCCTTCCCATCTGGTTTGCAAAAGGCTGTGAATCTCTGGTGACGAATGGGCGCTCCCCTCGAAAATTGCCATGCTTTGGCTTGATCCCCCCTTTTTCCATTATATGCTTTTCCAACCTAATTTTTTGTAATTATTTTTGTTCAACTTTATTTGTCAAGTTTTGACTTATTTTATTTTATTATTTTGGTAAAAATATTTGAACTCTACATAACTTAACTAAATTTCAGGTCAAAGTTCTTGCATTATTCAAGTGCATATGTATATAATTATTTATATTATGTAACTATTTCTCCAAAATGTGTTAAATAAGCTAGCATTTGTACAAATATTTCAATTTGAATAAGCCTTTTGACATTGTCATTATTTCACTCAACTCATGCATTTGATTGAACACATAATCATATGATTAATCAATACAAAATAAAAATATAATTAATTAGTAATTAATTCACAGGGATGCCATAATCTTGAACTGGGGCATTGGATACATTTTTCTTTTTCCTATTTCTTTTTGTGCTATTTTTTTATTATTTTTCAATCAATGTGATTTTAAGCATGCTATTATATTAAACAAGAAAATTAGATTAGTTTATTATTTAATTGTTATATTACGGTCATGTTGTTGTTCTATGAATACTTCACTTACTTATTTTATGGATTAATTTAATCTCTCTCTCTCTCTATATATATATATATATATATATATATATATATATATATATAATATATATATATATATATATATATATATATATATATATAGATAGATAGATAGATAGATAGATAGATAGATAGATAGATAGATATGCTGTCAATTGAGGAATAGAGTTCAACTTCTGTAGTTTAGGTGTGGGGTTAGCATTGGGGAGTAACATTTAGAGTTTGGCAAAAATGAGTAACAATCTATGAAAAATGAATACGTTATTTAAAGAAATTAGTATTACTTTACCTGTAGTAATAATTAACCAGCACTCCAAAAATAAGAAAATATTGAATTGAACATGTGGTAGATTCTAGTGAATCATAAAGTTGCTAAAGATATATAGTAACTTGTAAAACTTGTTAGTAAATCACATGTCCCATAAGAAAGCAACATTAATTTGCTAATCCGATAAACGATATATATATATATATATATATATATATATATATATATATATATATATATATATATATATAGTGGCATTTACTTTTCACAATTGAATATGTGTTTGACTAATATTTCAAATGTTATGTGAAATCCATTATTTATAACACATTACCCTATAAAATCATTGTGATTTACCGATATTCATTATGTATGATTAGATTAATCAATATTACTCTAATTGGAAAATATTAATATATATACTTTAAACCTAAAGTTGAAACCTTAAACTCTACAAGGCTAATGATCAAGCCCTAAACTAGAAAAGTTAAACCCTACATGCTAAACAACTATTGAAGTTTTAGGTTTTAAGGTTTAACCCTAAATTTCAAATATCATGTTTTAGGGTTTAGGATTCATCTTTTGAGATATTAGGACTTTTAGGTTCAACCCTAAATTTCACATATCACACTCTAAACCATCAAAGCATAAACCATAATACTAGAGTCATGAAAAATAGTCAAACAAGCCATAGATCCTAAGTCGTAATTCTTGTTATTTGAACATTATGTTCAATCGTAAATACCAAATCCTAAACCCTAGAAATTGAACCCTAGACTTCAAATACTTATGATCAAAGTTTATGGTTTAAAGTTTAGACATAAGGTTAGGATTTAGGTTTTAGGTATTCTAGAGTGTTAGGTATGACGGGAGCTACGATACAAACAAACATGATACAAGACTCTAAGGTTTATAGTGTACCGTTCAGGGTTTATTGCTTAGGTGTGACCTCTAAGACTCAAGTATGAAGACCTAGGGTTTAGGTGTGAACTCTAAGGCTCATAGTATTATGTCATCAATGTTTGCAGACAAGAATACCATATTTATCTGTTAACCTGATAAACAAGATAGTCTAACTCAATAAGATCATTTATAAAGTCCAAGTCGACAAGTTTTTTTAAATTTTTTAGTTCAAATTGTATCCAATTGAGATTTTGAAGGTTGTGTAAAATTCGTTATCTGTGATGCATTCGACCATAATATATAAAGGGAGTGGTGGGGATCTGTGTAACCATAAATAATAATAAGAGGGTCATCAAACTAATATTAGAGTCATCGACTATATCTTAAAATACCTTAAACCTTAAACGTTAAATCCCAAACCCAAAACCGCAAAAATCAAATTTTTATAGGCCATAGAATTCAATCCAAAACTATAAGCCTAAATCTTAAGCCACAAACCATTAAGTTTTGCATGCCGTTTGTTTCTATCATAGTACACGTTTTGGCTTCTACTTAAAAAATCATAATGAACCTTAATCTTAAACATAAACCCTAAACTGTAAAATTAAATCTTAAGGGTTTAGAGTTTAATTTTAGTGATTTAGAGTTTAGTATTTATGGTTGAACCTAAGGTTCAAGTATCAAAAATTAAGGTTTACGATAAGGAGTTAATAGTATTTCTTAACTGATGAATATTGAATGGCTCACTATTTTGGTTTAACTATAACTATACTAGTCTGAAATTAAATTAATAAAGTATATTTTAATTATTTTTACGTTTGCGTAGGATTTTAAGGGTGTTGTTGTTTATACTTCAAGTGTTCTATTGCACACGTTAGTGCTTTTCTACCCCTTTTCTGCTTTGCATTTGAGTTCGGTGTTCTTGATGAGATTGTGTGGATTATAACCAAAGAAAACATAAGTCTACTTGAAGGAATGATGAGAGGAAATCAACACCAAATATATCCAAGCTTTAGGCACATTTATTGTCTAATTAACTTGGGCTATCATAACATGTCGACATATGTTAACATATACAGTCAACCTGGGTTGATGTATATGGTTTGAAAACTCAATAAACTCAGTGACAACCCATGCACTTATAGGCCTGTCTAGTTAGCAATGAATATTACTTTCTTGATATTAGTTATAGAGTTTACAATTAAACCCTGTAAACCCTAAATGTTAAACTATAAACTTTAAGATTTCATCTAAAGTTTGTCTCTATGATAAACTCTATGTCAAAAGTATAAATTACCTAATTTTTTCAATTTTCCTTTCTTCACTCCATATTCTTTATTTATTACTCCTTGGTTTGGTTTCTCTTTTGAAGAAATCCCTAAAGATTTATACATCACGTAATAAAACTATTGAATGTGATTTCTAAATTCTTTGAATATTAGAATTACCTAGGTGATATAGTCTTATATGAAGGAGAAAAACTAACAACACAAGAGAAGTAAAGTTACAAAACATCATTGATTGCCCACTTTTCTTTATTCAAGTTAGAATAATTTTTCTTTGTGCCATTAGACCAAGAAATTACTCAAAAGTTACATAATCTCACATTAGTTATGACATTTATAAGCAGGAGACGTGATATCTAGTATGACCCAAATGACTAAGATATGAAACTTTGACATTTATACTTTAATATTTAGGGATTATGGTTAAGGCTAAATTTCACAGCTCAACTATCAACAATTAGAATTTAGGGTTCAGGTTTTGTGGTTCAGGGTTTGTAATTTAGCATTTAAGGTTTAGGATTACGGACTTAACATTTGAGGCAATAGTTTGCAGTTAGGTTGAAGGTATGTTTTAGCATTTTCCAACTCAAAGTTAAGAAAAATTTGAAGAAATTAGCAATAAAATAGAAAAAATATTTCAACAATACAAAATAATTTTTTTCAAAATACAATTAAAAAGTTAAATTTCATTCAAAGCAATAACAATGATGTCTCTCACATATAAAAACCAATGAATAGATCATAAAATTAGTAGAGTTAGAAATTTAGAAATATTATGAAAAGTAGAAGATGATAATTTTTGAGTAATGAATTAGAATTAAAATTTCAATTAAAATTTTTATTCTAATTCACTTAAAATTGGACAACAAAATGTTAAAATTAGTTTATTTCTAACGAGAAAAAAATAATAGAGATAAAATTTCAAATATTTTACTTAAAATTAGAAAGAATATTAAAAAGATGAACGTTCTATCAAGTACAAGGAAAACAAAAGAATTTCTTCTTTAAAAATATTTGTGGGAAGAAAACATTATGAATAAGAGGAGTAATTGTAGGTCTTCCATTTAAGAGTCTACATTTATTTTGATATTCTTATAACATAATTAACTAAATATGTAGTATTATTTATTTTGTAAAATATAATTGACTCTAAATTATTAAAAATACTTTTCTAAATCTTATTATTAAGGACATCATTTAGATTAGGGTTTATGATTTAGGGTTTGATCCTAAGGTTCAATGATTAAAGTTGAGCTCAATATAAATAGCAACTCCTTTGTCACGTTTAATAATGGCTTAAAAAGATGATTGAAATTCATTAATTTTTGAATTTTATTTTCTAACAACTTTTCTTTTTGTTTTAGTAATATAATCCTAAATTATTAAATATGTCATAACAAGAAAATACTTGTTAATAAGCATTACATATATAATCAATTGGTCTCCTAAGCTTATTCTTTCACATCGATATGTGTATTTTAGCTCTTAAACCATAAATCTTAAAATATTAAATGCTAACTCTAGACAACAAAACCTTAGACTTTGATAGTAGAAGCTTAGGTCAAACCCTAGACCATAAATCCCAAACACCAAACCTTGATACTGGGGTTTAGAGTTCAACCTTGGTGGTTGAGGTGTGATTGCTAAATCCCGAACCTTAGACTACAAAAAATGAAAGAAAGATGGAGATAAAAAGTTTCAAGAAATGCAAAAAAAGAGTTACATAGTTTAAAACCCGTAATCAAACTAATATTTTATTCTTACGAATGGCATCCCTCCTATAACTTTGTCGAAATTAATTGAATGGCAATAATATCACTACTAGGTTGCTGACAAAATCTGCAAGAATAGCCCAGGTTGCTCATTGGCATTACCCCAAGTTGACCATCTATATTAACCCAAGTTATCCTTATGACTTGGGTTGTCTTGAGTATATTTGCAAGGGTTTGATAACAATTATCATACATATCATAATGATAAAATCATATATTGATAAGAGATACGTACATAGTCACTTACTCTTCAAAACACCTCATCATTGAACATAAATGTGTGTCTATATATATACACACACACATACATACACACACACATGCACGCACACCCCCCTAAATACTGAACTCCACTGTCCAAACCCTAGCCTTTGTTGAAAAATGATAGTAAATGACGTTGTTTCTTATTAGACATACGACTTATAATGTCGTCAATTTTTAACAATGCATTATTCACATATCTCATATGAAAGAATTATTTATTATAAACTAGACAAACAAGCTCCTTAACTGGAAATACCATTAATGGATATAATGGTTCAAGCTTATACTTTTAACCTAAAAATATTAAGTTTCATTCAAAGCAATGACAAAGATGTTTTTTACAAATAAAAATAAAAATAAAAATAAAAATAAATGAATAGATCATAGTGAAAGTCAGGAAATCAAACAATAAAAGGTTTACTTGAAATAAGAAGAAACTACAAAGAAAAAAATGACAATTTTTCAATAGTGAACTAGAATGAAACTTTTACTTTTTAAAATTTTTATTCAAAATTGGACAACAAAATCTTAAAGTTAGTTCACTTATATAAAAAAAAGAATAATAAGATAGGATTTATATATATTACTTAAAATAGGGGAAAAAAGTTGAATTTGCTATTAAGTACTATGTGAAGAAAAAGAATTTAGTCTTTAATAATAAAAATAAAAAATTATAAATGGAACGAGTCAGTACAAACCTTACTTTTAAGAGTTTAAATTTTATTTTTTTATAAGATATTTAATTGTAATGTTAATTTTTTATGAAATATAATTGACGCTAAATTAAAAAATACTTTTCTAAACATTTTTGTTAAGGACCTCATTTAAAATTAATTTTTTTTAAAAAAATTTGGAGTTAATTCTTAATTAACTACTTTGTAAATATAATTTAATTATAAATTGTATCGTATTAATGTTAAGAAAATTACTTTTATTGTATGAAGAGTAACTTTGGTTAATTTTAGAGATAATTTTAACCGACTGATGAAAAATCTTCAAGATTCTTTACTTCAAAAAAATAGACAAAAAATTGAAAGCTGACAATAAAGGGTCATGTCTGGGGCAAAGTAGAGAGCGAAGAGGAGGCAGCAAATAGCAAGGGTAGATGAGTAAAATACTAAGGGCATGAATGTGCCAGCGCATATGCACTGTCCGCTGCTGTCCCTAAAAAAGACCCTATTTGAAAAAAGGCACTTTGAGTAATATAAAAAATAAATTAACACCTATTAGTAATTTTTCCTATTAACATCGCTAAATTGGGCGCGTCATGGGCGGGTTAGGATTGCCTAGCCGATGACCTGATCCAACCCATTAAAAGTTTACTGCTGACTGCCCCATCACCTTTTGCTATTGGGCTTGCCCCGAACCAGCCCACTGCCCAGGCCTAGCTGAATGTATTCACACAGTGTCATGGACAACTATAAAATGCACACACGCAGTCGGGCGTTTGTTGGTCGACCTGTAGAGCTTACCGGCTTCGGAACTGGCATTTTAGGTCATTTTGTGTAGGGGCAGCACCCAAGTTTGAATTTATTGGTCTCTTTACGATCGTCACCTGACAATGTGCCAAGGGCTCCAATGACAATCACAACCTGACGCGCAAAACAATACAAAACTGGTTAACACAGTAATCAATTTTAGGCTAAACGACAAGCGGAAAGTACAACTGCTCAAGAAAAATTCGAGGGATGAGGAAAGAGAGAGTATGGCCCGTGTGTTGTTCTCTGTGGCCGCTAACTTCTCTGCCTTTCATTAATTGAATTGATTGTAATTGATACATCATACATGGCTACAAGAAACCCTAGCTTCTTGGGCAAGAATTCTAACATAGCTAGAATACTTGGAAAAGATATCAAAAATATATAAAAAAAAATATATGCCTAAGAATACACTTCCTAATACTCCCTTTTAAGATGGAGTATGAGGATCGATCATGCCTATCTTGTCCCGTAGGCACACAAATGGCTTCTTGCCCAAGGCTGTGGTGAAGATATCGACAAACTACTCCTTGGTTGCTAAATAAGATAGTGCAAGATCACCGGACTCTAGCTTTTCACGAATGAAGTGGCAGTTAATCTCTATGTGTTTAGTTCGTTCATGGAAAACAGAATTCTTAGCGATATGAAGGGCGGCCTGACTGTCGCAATAAAGATGCATGGGGACATTATGAAACACCCCTAAAGAGCCCAATAATGACTTAAACCAGACTAACTCACTGGTCGTAGTTGCCATGGATTGATATTCTGCTTCAACTGATGAACAGGAAATAGTGGTCTGCTTCTTAGTTTTCCATGACACTGGAGATCCACCAAGGGGAACTAAATAACCCGTGAGAGATCGTCGTGTAAGCGGGCAAGCACCCCAATCGGCATCGCAATAAGCATGTACCTGAAGAGTGTTATCAGCGCCCAACAAAACGCCATAGCCGGGCCTAGCTTTAAGATAACACAACACATGGCGAGCAACATCCATATGTCCCTCCTTTGGATTCCGCATAACTTGAGATAAATATGGACAACATAGCTCGGTTGGGGTTTGGTAATAGTGAGATATATGAGACGCCCAACCAAGCGTCGATAACGACAAGGATCATCCAAATCTATTCCAGCAGTGAAAGCAAGCTTATGATTTTATTCAAAGGGAAACTTCACATATATGTGTATATGCACGTGTATATATATCCGTACATATATACATGTCCATCTATCTACCGATCTATCTATTTACCTACATATATATATATATA